>JASGCC010000656.1:0-64972 GCA_030067915.1 Hydractinia echinata
ATTATACCTTTTATCTCCGTTTTCTAGTCCAAACGGGTAGAAGACTAAAAAATAAACAAATCGATTAACAACAATATTTTGTTGAAACAATAAGAAAAGAAAGTAAACTTTTTTTTAATTTTACCTTGCTTTTACAGATAAAATTTTGTACCTTTGAGCTCAATGGTTTGGTGTGGTTTTAGAGAACGAAAAGTTAGCTACAGGCATCACTTAATAAAGCATCAATTTGCTAAAACTGTAGAAAAAATACACGTTTGCAAGTTTCAAAAATGTTTTCACAAACACTACATTTTCCTACCTGGCAAAATCAAACGTTTCGTCAGCAAAAAAACATGTTGTCCATTGGTGTAGCCATTTGTCTCCATTTGCAATGATTTGCTTCTGTATGGATCCACAAATTCTTGCCAGCTGCAAAATGGTTCTGACACTCCGACAGTGGCACCATCGACGTCTAGCTGTCTGTATTTAAGTATGACGTACGTCTTTTGTCCATCTGTCGCGAGAATCACTTGATATGTCAGAAGCAGAGAACTGTTGACTTTTGTTGATATGTTTAAATAAGTAACAATAATCGCATGATGGATATTCACTGAAAGATTTGTGCTTTGTTTGATGTCAAAACTTGCGTTATTAAGATCATATTCATGAAAGCTTTCCCTGTAGTATATTCTACCGCCGGCAGTTTTGTTGACGGCAGTGTGATAGGCCGCCAAAACAGTTGTGTCGGAAGCGAGAGATCTAGCAGTCACATATTTCCCAATTGATATTATTCCCTCTTCTTGTACCTGCAATCAAGTACCTTATTAAAAATCAAAAATAGAAGATAAATATTTAGAAAAAACAACAAAGAAGCAATCTGGTTGAAAAACAAGTTGAAAGAAAACGTTGAATTCGACGTTTAAAAAGCAACTCGAGAGAAATCTTTTTTGCTTGAAATCATGAGCTCCAACGCTTTCAACGAAAGAAATATTTTTATGGAAATGATATTTTGTGTCCTTAACATACACGCATTTCGAGTAGTGTCTAAGAGAAAATGATAATATACCTTTTCGGTAAAAAACTCGAATTTTTGCTAAGTGACTGATATTTTTTGCCGACCAACAATTTTTGCCGATTTTTTCTAACCGACAGAACTTTTTTGCCTATCTTTTTTACCGACCTATTTTTAATTCAATATCTATGACGCCATAACAGTGATAAGAGAACAAGAAACAACCTTGCATCAGTCCTCTGCGCTTATCTTCTTTTTTTAATTAACGTTGCAAGAACCAAATTTAGTCCATAGCGCTTTGATAGATTTTCTTAGGAACTTCTCATGATGGTTCAAAAAAATTTTTTTGGTTTTCATGCGAAGCCAATCAGTGTTAGGTTTTCATGCTTGCAGTATCATATTGCCTTCTTTGCCAAGATTGTTAAAGTCCCAGGGCTTCTTGTTATTAGTTGGTAGCAAAAAATGTTTTCCAAGAGTGTTAGGTAGTTTTGCTTTCTTTTGTTATTGTATACTAGTCGATAAGCCCCTGGAAAACGCCAATTAGGCAAAAGAACAATAGAAAAGGCGCGTCATTTGAATGGCAATGGCGACAGCAATAACCCATCGATACAAAAAAAAAGCGTTTGCGTTGCGTTTATTGTGTAAAAAGTGAATTGGATCATGCGCTTTTGACTAACAATAAAAAGATTGGTTATAGAATTTTTTAGAAATTTGTTTAACAATTACTTGCATTGGATAGATATATAGAATATATAATCCAATCCAAAGTACTATCCAATAGCTTAGCTAATTTTAAAAATGCTATTGACGCCGGTCTAAACGATTTAACGTCGTGCAGCAACGTCTAGAACTTTTTTGGCGACTTCAGCAGGAAATGAACACTTCTACTTTGCCTTGTACAGACAGGTAAGCGCAATTCTGGTATTGTTATAAAAGACTAGTCGTTAAACCCGTGAAAAAATACACACACAAAAAAAAGATTAACATTTTTTTTTTATAAAATTACCCGTTGCCTCTGTTGTTAAGAGCTTAAAACGCTGATCAAGGATGGTTAAGGAGAACTAAAGGTATAAAAATCTTGCTGACGTCAGCAAAGACGCACCAATGTACCAATAAAAAATTTTTCTAAATTTTTTTTTGACAGTTGCTTTCATTGCATAGAGCTTATAATATTGATTAAGGAAATGTGTTTAAAAGGTTCTTTGTTGACGTCATTAAACCGTCCGTTCTAAAGAGAGTTGGTTCAACAAACTTTAAGAAATTGGTCCCATTTTATTTCCAGGTGATCCCTAGTAATTTACGCGGAATGTTATCGAGATGTCGTCAATCATTTCCACCCGTTTCCAAGTTATTTGGCCTCAAAATTACAACTGCTATGCAACGGCTTCGCTATCTGTAAAAATGCTATTGACGTCAGTCTAAAATGAATTGGCATCAGAAAACAAATAAGGAATAACTTTTTTGGCCACATCAAATGAAAATAAAGATATCTTTGCCTCTCACAAACACACGGGCATACTTTAGCCTAATAATATAGGCGATCAATGTGTTACATTTATAAAGCCTGCACTTACGTTATGTTCTTCTCAGCTGTTATAGAATAGAGAATGTTTTGATGCCTAGCTATACCACGTAAGATGTTTTTGTTGACGAGGTTGCATATAACACCAACTTTCTCGGAAGTTGGCGCTCCCTCTGGTGTAAGAAAACTGGGTCTCTTGCCTAGTCTCGATGATAATATCAGTCATGTTTTTTGTGTTGCACAAAATAGTGATGTACAAAAAAGGGCTAATTACTATATTACAATGCTGTCTGCTGTCCCCGGGTAGTGAAAATTTAGTTTAAGGGCGGAGGTAGAACTTAAAAAGACCATTATAATAGTATTTTGTGCGCAGTATTAACTCCCGTCAGGCATTCTTCAAGACCAGAATGGCCACCACTAATACCCAGTTTAAGCGGTGCTCTGTCCAGGACTCACCACGGTTTTTTGTATAAAAATTATTGACTAAAAATCATTTGTTATCGTTTCTATTCCCATGAAATAATTGACAAAGGAGCATATGTATGTAAAGAAAGCTACTCCTATTGCAACTTCGAACAATTGTTGGTTATTTTTGCTTCAGTTTAAATATTTATATATACTTCTATCCAATGATTAATGTAATATTGCTATTTGACACAAACTTGAGTTTCAATAATGAGAACTTGATAAGTCAGAAACGAATAAAAATATTTTAAAACTTACGTAAACATCACTGTGCAGTTTCGAGAATAATAACATTGGCTTGCTCAGTTTTAATAAAGCTCTCGTCTTTATTAACTCTTTGTCTCCTGTAGTATTTCCGTACGAATAAAAATCTGGAGAAAAAATAACAAAAATAGCATAAGCAATAAGAAAAAAAAAAAAAATTAAAAAAAAAAGTTTAAAAAAGTTTTACGACGGAAGCTACTGCGTAATAAAAAAATGCGGCCATAAAGGCAAGAGCAGAAGACTGTTGAGGTTTTATGCGCTTCATTCAAATGGAAACGGTCCTTAACTTGTACGTTTGATAAGCAGAGACGTACAAAGCAGATAATCGAATGATCATAATGTGTTATTTTTAATATAAAATGTGAATTTCACTCTGGTCTGAGTAATATCCAGAAAAAATTTGCTTTGATAATGAGACATTTTTTAGCAAGAGAAGGAATAAAGGGCAGTTCGCATAAAATTTCATAAGTTTGTTTTTTGAATTCGTATATAAATAAAGTTACATAACATCCATATTACCTGGTCTTTGTGCTGAAATGAATGAAAATAAACTCATACACAAAGTAACCAATTTCTTCATTTTTCAGAAGTTTTTACGCCTCCACTTCAATTTTTCTTCGTATTTTTGCATGCTTCTCTGTTGCTTTCTTATTTTGAACAATTTGATCATTTTTTCTTTCCCATAGATTTAACAATTTAATACTAAACTGTTTGAAGCAATATATTTTTCATATGTTTGTCATTCTTTCAAAAATGATTGCATTAGATAACCGATAATTATTCGTTTTCCAAAAGCTTATTGCCATTAATATATACATAGATTAGGCAATTATATTCTATTGTGATACATTCAGCACCTGCTTGAAATTTTTTTATAACTTGCACGAAATTAATTTTTAAATTTTCTCGATATTTTGTATCGATAGAATAACGACTTCTCTTTAATAATAGCCGTATTCTGTCCAAAAGAGTTGCGCCGAAGCTTTATTTTGGAAAATTCCCGCCGAACCTGTGTTTTGTTTGGTTGTACGCAGCTCAAGTTCAGAATCACGGTAGGACCCCAAAAAACGGAAACATGGTACGAAGGCAATTTTGGTTTGAAAATGTTGGTGTCAGGTTTTCAGATCTTCTTTTAACCTTTTTCTCTTCTAAATTTTTTTATTTCTATTTTTATTTCTAAATACTTTCTGTATGTTTTCACGTGTTAAAAACAATATATTATTACTTTCTCTAGCCATGTATAAATCTCAAACATACCAATATCAAGATTTTGGCTACGAATGTTGATTTCGAGGGAGCAACCTAAAAAGTCAGTTGACTAGTTTTATTATTCAGTTTTGTACGACAGCTTTTAATTCCAGCATTATTTCTATTTGTGTTATTTCTCTCAATCTGATTTTACTTAGCTGCAACTTGGGGTCTTCTAGATAGCTGTTAGCTACCTCTGGCTAAAAAGGAAAAGTAGCCAAATAATACAGTTGGCTGCCACAACGTTATGAAATCTTCCTTATGCTTAATGCAGTTTGGTAGCTACACATTTTACGGAAATATAACGTTTGGCAAAAGTCTAAAGTTTATTAATTCAATGAGAGACCAGTCTCCATAAGCCTGTGATATTGGTTTTTTTTACCTGCAATTAATTTTGCAACAATAGCCTGTAGGATGTCTTCTTATTTACACTGACAATTTTGCAAATTTTGCCTATACCACAAAATTTTTAAGTATGCACCAATACCAAATGCGATATATTTTTACCGTCTTTGTTTTGACCGTTCGCGCGTAGTATACCAATCACAACGCCTGATTCTTTAAAAAAAACAATCCAAGATTTTCGCGACCAGACGAAGGCCATTTTGATTTTGAAAGTGGTCATGTGTGGTCAGTGTGAGGTTTGTAGTGGTTTGTAGTGGTTTGTAGTGGTTTGTAGTGGTTTGTAGTGGTTTGTAGTGGTTTGTAGTGGTTTGTAGTGGTTTGTAGTGGTTTGTAGTGGTTTGTAGTGGTTTGTAGTGGTTTGTAGTGGTTTGTAGTGGTTTGTAGTGGTTTGTAGTGGTTTGTAGTGGCTTGTAGTGGTTTGTAGTGGTTTGTAGTGGTTTGTAGTGGTTTGTAGTGGTTTGTAGGCTTGTTTGACCTTTTTATCTTCTGAAAGCTTTATATTTTTGTAATATTTTTTTTCTGTTTGTTTTCAATGTCAAGATAAATATATTTTCACGTTTTTTAGCCACGTAAAGATCTTAAACGCACCTGTTTTAGGATTTTTGGCTAGCTAGCTAGCTAGAGCCTTACTTATTACGATTATGTATGGTATAATAGCTTTTTATCCTAGCCAACATTTATTTTTTTGTTAAGGCTGTGGTTATTTAGCTAGCTCCTTAGCTATATCTTTGGCTAAAAAGTGAAAGTATAAAAATGCAGTTTGGCTACAACAATATTCTTAAGCAATAATTCTTTTGCTAAATGCAGTTAGCTAGGTAGCTACATCTTTTATTATTTTCCTAAAAGCTTTTTCTGCAAATAAAATGGCTGAGCGATTGTTTTAGCTGGGCGGGTAACGACAGGCTGTTCCCTGTGTTTTTATTTAAACCGAAGTTGCAATGATTTTTTAGAAAAGGGTATTACGCCTATACGCCTGTTCAACTTTGTTTAACTGTACTAAGCACTTAACCCAGTGTTAACAACGGACTATTTTTTTGGAAAAGGCTATTACGCCTATGTGCATGTGCAACGTGGTTTGCCTGTACTAAAGGGTCAGCGCACTGTGACAATTAATTTTCAAACTTTCTCAAGAATCACGCTTGTACGGATGTGCAACACTGTTTACCTGGACTAACCGCTCAGCCCTGTGTTAACAATGGACTGTTTTTTGTGTTTTTATTTAAACAGAGTCTGCGAGAAAGTTCTTTTTAAAAGGGTATTATCTCTATACGCCGGTGCAACACCGTTTAACTATACTAAGCGCTTAGTCTGGTGTCACAATTAATTTTTTAACTTTCACAAAAACTTATTCCACAAAATAAAATAATATTGACCGATTGTTTTTGCTATGATGGAGTAACAACGGTTTGTAAACTCTATTTTTATTTCAGCTATCTTTGCAGGAAAGTTATTTTTTGAAAAATATGTTACAGTCACAACACTATAATGGTGCATGCGCTTTACTTCATTTACGACATACTGCATACCCGTACTAAAACGCTCCACCTGATCGTGTGGCACAGTTTACGGCTCTTATTAAGCGCCCTGCAGAATGTTCAATGCCCGGTCACACAGTTACTTGTGGTTTAACCTGGCGTTTCGACGCTGGGTCTCCCGGCTAGTCTCTCAAATAATAGCCGTACTCCGTCGGTCTGTTTGTGTGCGAGAAAAACGTTGTGGTACGAAACACGAAATAGGCGATATATAAAGAGTGGGCGGCCCCGTGTTTTTTTTACGGGCTACTGGCTAGTCTCTATAATAATAGCTGTAGTTCGTCTGTCTGTTTGTAACGGTGTTAACCACGCACGAAATCTTTAAGATCAAAATAGCAAATGTGATATATTTTTATCGATCTAGCTGCATGGTGTGAATTTCCATGGTTTTTTAAGGGCTAACGACTAGTTATTAATAATAAAGATGTTTTGTCTGTGTACGAGAAAAAAGTCGTGCCGCGGAGACACAATTTTTTTATATGCACGAAATAACAAATGCGATATATTCTTACCGAATTTGTTGTTTTCGCCCGGCATATTTAACCAATAACGAAACCTAATTTTTAGGAATAAGAAAGTTTCTAGCGGCTCTGACATGCTGACTAAGGAACATGAAACGATAAGCGCTAGGGTGCCGGCAACCGTTTCGGATGTTGTAGTGTGGAGATTTGGGGAAGTTCTCTTTTTGACCTTTCTGTTTTTTAAAAGCTTTTTATATTTGCAATATTTGTTTTTGTTTAAACAGATTATTACTTTCTATTGCTATGTATAAGTCTTAAAAAAAACAATTTTATGTTTCTGGCTACGTACATCGTGAAGAGCCAGCCTAGCCAATATCTAGCTGTATTTATGCCATTCTGTTAAGGTTGTTCTTCAGTTTGGTATAAATTATTTTACTCTATATCCCACATATTTTTTGTACTAAAGTTGGGTTACTTTGGCTACGTAGATAGCGAAAGTAACCACATGTCTACGATTGGCTGCAACAAAATTTTGACAAGATTATAAACTTGGGTTAGAGTCTAAATTTTATTGATACAATGACTGGTATTATTCTGCGCACGGGTTACAACAGTCCCGGTGACCTGTGTAACTTTTAAAGTGGGTTAAATTTCACGATAAAACCGAAATAAATGAGCGATAAAAATAGCCGTTAACTTAATCAAAGTCAGCCGACGACAGTTTGTCTCGCCACGCGACAAGAGCACAATCGAAAGACCAGAAAAAACTTGTTCTTCTTGAAACAAACATTTTAGGGGTACCTTCTATGTTTACGTTGTTTAAGATGGTTCATTTGTACGTTATCCCTTATGCCTATCACACCCATTCAATATCTTAAAGCAGAAATGTATTAAATTGAGGATACCTAGCGTTGTAAGAATTATTGGGCATAGTCCAATTGTTGCAATTTCTCAACTATGTGCACGCTGTATGTCCTTTCTTATCCTCCATCAAGGTAGTAAAAAGGCGGCGATACTGGCAACATTGGTCAAATTTGATGACAGAAACAATGCAACAAAATAAAACAGAAAAACATTTTAAGTAAACGGCAAATTCATTCTCAGTCCTTTCTTTCTCATAGTGCAATGATCAAAATATGAGCACATTCAACTACCTAATCGAACTGTTCACAAATGGATAATATGCGCGAAAATGTTTTGAAAGATTTGTCCCTATGCAAAAAGGGTCGGGTTGTTTACCCAAATAAATACTAAAATAATGACGGAAGACGATGTACATATTTTGCACGTTTCTTCTGATATATGCAGAACAATAAAAACAAGTGCTAGCCAGCTGTACTAAGTTGGTGAATGTTACTGAAAAAACGTTTTAACGGACAAATAATAAACAACACAAGTAGGTCAACAATCCAACTCAAATATAATAAAAACGAAAAAGAAAAAGGAAAAATCAAAGATAAATTTGATGGCGATAAAAAAAAAATTCTTTACACCACAAAGGTCTGGTAAAAAAAGACGACACATGGCAGTATCTGTATCTTCATCATTATTATTCTGAATTTAACTTCCGTTCTCCTTGCTAGCATGGATTAGACAGTATATTAAAGAACTTTTTCCAGTACGGCTAGGCCGTACTGGAAAAAGTCTTGGTGTTATAGTCAATTTCTCTGCAGCAAATATGTTCTTAAAACGAGATCAAAGGCCTGTTTAGTTCATCTGAACTACTTCTTTCTCTAAGAGTGTTGTTCATGGTGAGGATTTTCCTGCTTTACTGCCCTTGCTTCTTTTCCATACAACCACAACATAAAACTTTTTACATAGGCTTTATACAGTCTACATTTCACTCTGATAGTGCATGGAAAAAGTAACTCAACTTTTACAACCAGAACTTTCCCTGCGCTAAAACACTCATAGATTACCAAATAACTATATGTGGCACTCTGTCAATAGCTTTCTACAAATCTGCAAAGGCAAAAAAGAGATTATTTTCTTTTCCTAAATACTTTTCCTAAGTAAAAATATTGCACCTTTAGAGCCAAGGCCTTAAACAATTGTAGCCTCGCCAATTATGTAACTGATGAACTCTTTTATTACCTTTATTGCTTGATCAACCAACTTTAACAGTTACCTCTTTCAAGGCCATCACCATTGTCCCTGTAACAATTGACTATTTCAATTGACTGCCAGACACTCAGGGTAACACCATCATTATTCTGATTACAAGTCTTGTAACAAGCTCAACTCCAGTACATCTCGACTCTTTTACCATTTCTGTAACTATCAGATAGTCATGTTGCCTTGCCAATTACAGCGTCATCTTAACAGCGTCATCTTAACTGCGTCATCTTAACTTCCGATCGAGGCGCCAAGATATCTTTCACCATCAGTACATATTTGGATATTCGTGCCCTCAAAAGTCGCTTTCGCCAGTTGTTCGTGTTCTGGTTTTACAATTAGCCAAGATTTGTGAGGTTGTGGATTGTAACCGAATAATGGTCCAATTTGCATCAATCTATCCCACCAAACTTTCAAGTTTCTACATTTTCCACCTGCACTAACGTCATCAGCGAAAGGAGCAACCGTAGTCTCAAATATCCCGTCAGCCATCAGATTAAGTAGGGGTGTCAGACCAATTGCGTATATTGCCATTCCTAGCATTTGCTGCATCAACAAGTAAAACATCATCATCTTAACTGCGTCATCCTAACTGCGTCTTCTTCACGCAGTTATCCTCGTTTCAATTTAACCATGTATTAAGCAACCTCTGATAATAACTCTTTCAACGTAGTTTTGTTTCCAACTGTGCTAGCCAAGATACCCTCTTCATTACGTATGCACTTCCCACAACATACCTGATATCATAGTAGCAAATCATAGTTTAGCATTCGCATTAATTTCTTAACTCCTCACTGCGCTGGTCTTCCCTTCTCAACACATCCGCAAATCTGTTTCTCTCTGCTTCTGATTCGTCACATACACTGCTGTGCGGTATAAGTCTTAACTTCTAAGTCAATATGATTATACTTTTTTGATGATGTGTGTTTAAAGAAATCAACGCTTACACGCAATTTCATGAAAAGTTATAAAATTATTTACGAATTTGAGAGTCTTCTTACTTTGTTCAGTGAAGACGTTCAATACGCTGCATAATATTTTATTACCGATGAAAATCTGACAACATCGAATGGTCAAATGGCGATAAGAAGCTTAAAATGAATCCCAGATATCTTCGGTAGCAGTCATTATTATTTTTATTATTATTGAAATTATTTACCCAGGATAGCCTCTTCAGTTCCTTTTTGATACTGCTATCAACGAGGGCCCTGCGAAGGGGTCCTAGTGCATTTAAAGCTCCCATTTGTGCTACGAAAGTCGTGCAAGCACAGCAATCGCTCAACTAGACAACTGCCTAAGATGTCAATCATATTCTTATGCTGAGCGCTAAGCAGAAAGTATAGATTCACACTTTTATTCACACTTTTATAGTCTCTGGCATGACTCGGCTGGGGTTTGAACCCAAGACCTCCCGCACTGAAAGCGAACGCTCTACCACAAGACTACCAGTCATACTAAAAATAAAAGAAAGATTAAGAATTGGACGAAGGAAAAGAGAAAAAGATTTCTCAGTGGCTGTCTCTATCTCAAGCATTGCAACATTTAGATGAACAGTTAGATTATTTTCATCAATTAAGAGAATATATAACCATCTGAAGTAGTGAAACATCGTTTTTGAGCCCCTGATGGTATTTGCTATTGCGAGGTTTCATTGCATTAACTTATTACTATTCCGCGCAACAAAGTCTATAAATACAAATCACATTTGTTTATTATTATTATTATTTTACTATTATTTACCCAGGATAGCCTCTTCAGTTTATATAGGAACTGTTATCAATGAGGGTCCTGCGAAGGGGGTCCTAGTGCATTTAAAGCTCCCATTTGAGCTACGGAAGGCATGCTTGACAACAACCGCTCAATTAGACAACCGCCTAAGATATCAATCCTATTCTCATGCTGAACGTTAAGCAGAAAGGATCGATTCACACTTTTATAGTCTCTGGCATGACTCGGTCGGGGTTTGAACCCAAGACCTTCCGCACAGGAGGCGAACGCTCTACCACAAGGTCACCAGTCGGTGAAGTATTGTTATGTTATGTTATGTTATTTTGTGAGTCCCAGTTTCCGGAACACACACACCCAGAATATGGGTTTTAACATAGATTTTTTTTAAACTATACCGCAATGCATTTATTAAGCACACTCTCCCTCTATTAGGCGACAAATAAACGAATACTTTAACAAAGGTATCTTGAAATAAGCACTGTGTAGAAGTTTTTACTTTTTTAGTCACGCAATCTATTTCATTCCAGTACAGCTGAACATGACGTTCATTTTCACCATTTTTGAAATCGTTTGTTGCCAAGGGAAATGGCACATTGCAACAAAAATATGTAGAAATAAATTTTTTGATGTTTGTTTAAACCACGTGACATTTTAATAAAACTTTGATTTGATAGCACGGTATGACGTCAGATCTGCTAACTCGCTCGATATTTACCGTTACTTCTCTAGTGTTTTATATTGCTGATAACTCATATTTTTTTATAAATTTAAAAACAAAATTATGTTAACGGCAAAAAAAGGAGGAACAATGCTTCGATGTGACAAAATGAGGAAGTCAGAATGTTGATTAAATTTATTTACTTGGAGATTTCTCATTTTATCTAGTTAGCCAGTGTGTATCTTTTATTATATTTAAATAACCATGTTTGGTCGAAAAGGCTCATATTATGTTAATTCAAAACAGACAAAAGTTAGCGTCAAAAAGTAAGTGAAATTATCTCTTTACTTTTCTAAAAATATTTCTACACCCCCGCACTCATTTACGAGACTCCGCCCCGTTTATTAAGCTTTCACTTTTTAGGGCGCAGCCTGTAAAATATTTTTACCACAAAATTTTTTAAACATTGAAAGTGTCTTTTGAGAAGATGATAAAATACGACACGTTTCAATTTTATGATCGTTATTTTCATTTATTATTTTTTATTTATTTTGTTGTATTCAAGACGACTACATTGAGAAAATCCTACAAATTTATCATAACCTGTAACCAGGTTTGTATTGCTGAATGTGCTGTACAACTCTTTCTTGCAGCATTAAACTTGACTACGTAGATAAAATTAATCACTTTTATTTGATTATTTATACTTTTTTATAATTACTTTTTTTATTCCCTTCTTCTTAATATGCATCAAGTTGTAAAATTTTGATCAAGTCTGAGCCTAGACATTCATAAAAGCTATTTTTATGTGAAAAAAAAACAATTTAGAAATCCTGATAATTTTTTATTGGAGTTAGTGTAAATTTGAAGATAGCAAAATGCTTTTCAAAACCATAAATATTTTGCGGATTCTTACAATTGGGACCAAAATCAAGAAAAACTTCTGGATATGGTATTTTGGAGCATATTACATCTGGAAAAATATCAAAAAAAAAATCTATTGACATTGGTTTTTTGGGGATTCAATGGCATGAGTATGAATTTAAAATCTGTGACAGAAAGTGTTTTTATAAAAAACACCTATTGGAAGCATTTTGATAGCACATGCGGCGAAGAGCACATGCGGTGAAGAGCAAAATAACAAATATAATTCCCATTTATAGGAAAACAGTCGTTGAGTTTCTGGAACAAAAATGTCGATTCTGTTTTACTACATGCTATTTTTCTTTCTAGAGTTCGATTTCAGGAGCCCAAGATGTCATCTGATGAGTAAGTTTAACTTTTCTTTTATTTGTTTTTCTCATCCACCTGTTTATTCATTAATTCGATTTGATCGTAATCGAGTTTGTTTGTGCCGATCGATTTATCACGTATTAGAAAGTGATTACCAAGTTGTTCAAAAACGTCGCCATTATGTTCATACGCGTGTTTCAATTGTAACTTCTGATTGGTCAATACAATAGTATTCTTTTTAAACAATAGTTTCAATGTAATGTGACCGTTAGTTGGCACGTTGCCATCTTTTTGTAGACTTCTCATTTACTATGTATCGACATGTACTTTTACTTTGTAACAACATAAAACTGCGAACGTTCGGAGATCCGGAATTGTTTCAGCTCTGAGATGGAGATTTCTAACATTTATAATGTAGTATCTGTCGATCCAAACACTGTCAGTTAACTATTCAGACTCAAATTTCGTCAACACAGGAACGTAAAACTTTGGACAAGTAAGATAGAGCGCTCGCTGCCAGTACGGAAGGTCGTGTGCTCAAAACCTATCCGAGTCACGCTAGAGACTACAAAACTGTGAATCAATATTTTCTGTTTAGCGTTCGTAATAAGAATCGAATTGATATCTTAGGTGGTTGTCTAGTGTCGGTTGTTGTGTTTGCGTAGCATAAATGGGAGATTTTAATGCGCTAGAACAGCCTTTGCAGGACCCTCATTGATAGCAATACCAATAGGACCTGAAGAGGCTATCCTGTGTTAATACTTGTAGTATTAGTAACAATATCCGACCATATTGGCTAAATAATTGTAATAACAATGTCACCAAATGTTCGAAGAAATGAAAGTAGGATATCACTCATATCAATACCCATATTCTGTCTGTTCAAAATGGCTGCGAGCAGCTTTATTTCAGGTCTAAAGCAGGGTATCATCAATTCATTTTGTTGACGGGTGGACCTTTGGACTTTTTTCTGGGTAATGAGTAGAGATTGTCTGTCTGTCACATATATCCTTAAGGTTTTCCGTAGAAATATTTCTATAATAATAGCCGTATTTTGTTTGTTGGCCAAAAGCGGGTTGTTTAACTTACG
The DNA here is from genome assembly GCA_030067915.1 of Hydractinia echinata. Taxonomy (NCBI): domain Eukaryota; kingdom Metazoa; phylum Cnidaria; class Hydrozoa; order Anthoathecata; family Hydractiniidae; genus Hydractinia; species Hydractinia echinata. The sequence continues at coordinate 13,713 of JASGCC010000656.1, forward strand.
CACGAAATCTTCATGCTACTAATAACAAATATGATATAATTTTAACGACTTCGCTGTGGCGGGTAAATTTCTGTGGATTTTTGATGGGCTGACGACTAGTCTAAGATAATAGCCGCATTTTTGTGTTCAAAATAGTTGCGCTGCAGCCTAATTTCAGACCTCCCTCAGAGTATTTTTATTGCTTCATGCCAACAGGCGCACAAGTATGTACAAAATATCAATGCGGTAAATATGTACGACAGGCGAATTCCCGAAAAAGGATTGCACGAGATAGTGGCATATACTCCTCCTAAATTAAAATTGCTACTTAGCTAGTACAATTTAAATAAAAACCAAATGACAATAAAAAGCCTACTCTGCTAGACATTATAACACTCTTTAAAGCTGTTTTCCACTGGCTGGGCACTTAAAATTTTCCGTAGTAGAATCAAAATCAAGATATTTTTCTCATATTCCCATGAATTTCTGTGTTTATATGAAAAGTAATTTTTTTTATTACTAATAGAGCTTTATAAATGGAGATGGGTAAGAAAAAATAAAAAAAAATCAGCTAAAATTGTTGGTCAACAAAAAATATTAGTCACTTATAAAAAAATTCGGTCACTTTTTTTCACTTTTTTTCCGATAAGGTTTCATCAAAAACCGAGTCAGAGAATAGGAACAATTCGGACCAATGATTAGCTTGAGAATGGCAAGAGAATTTACATCCTGGATTGCTATTATTTTATGGCTCAAGCTCACGAAAAATCGTTTTTTTCGCTAGCATCATAAGTTTAGCTCTCTTTACATTTATTAAACTGTTTTCACATTGTGTTGAGTTTGAGTAACAAAAGTTATAGTTAAAGGTACAAGACTTTATTCTTTCCCTCTTTTCCATGACCTTTTTTCAATTATAAATTTTCAAGTTTTTTCCTAACTTGTTTTATAAAAAGTATGCTTTTCTAATTAAAGCATGTTTTCTCCTGTATGTCTGTCTGTCTGTAACAGGCAAAGTAGATGTGTTTATTTTCTTTTGATGTAGCCAAAAAAAAGTATGTTTAATTTATCTTATTTACTATGCCTAGACATTACGGCACGACGTCAATGCATTTAAACTGACGTCAATTCATTAAATATGTTTAAATAGCCAATAAACAAATTAGATTTTTTTTTAATTTGCTTTTTGTTTGGAAAACGGAAAAACTAACTGACGTCATCTCCTGTGTGGGTAACTAGGGACGACTTGGGTCAAGAATGGGACTAACTACCTAAAGCTGGGTCAACCAACCTGCTTTGGAACGGACGGGTTAATGACGTCATCAAAATACCTTTAAGCACTAATATCTCTGTAACCGTTTGTCAAAAGTGCATGATCCTATCCATTTTCTTGATCAGCGTTTTAAACTCTACAGAAGAAGGCAACGGGTATACAAATTTTGATTTTGGCAGGTCTCTGTTGACGTCAGCAGAGTTTTTTTAGAGTAAAACGTTTGTCACAGGCACGTTATCCCATACGTTTCTTCTTCAGCGTTTGAAGCTCTACACAGTACAGGCAACGAGTAAATAAATTTCACCAAACAATTTTTTGTATGCTAACGTCACTAAGATTTCCACAACAACCTATATATTTCCCATTATTCTTATGACTAAGGAGACTTTTTCACAGGCTTGTCGACTAGTATAATGTAATTTAAAATCCTTTTTACACTTTTGTGGCTTCAATGTATAAAGATTTCTTGTTTTTTATTGCACTTGCTAACATTAACGCGCGTGTGAAACCACTGGCTAATAATTTCACTCAAACAGTGTCTTTGAAATCAGATAATTCCAAGGTTTATACGCGGGAATTTATGATCTGAAAAATAATTACGTAATTTTTGAAAGAGAATCATAGTTTCGTGACTGTGTTCACACGAAAACACAAAAAAATGTAAATGTGAAGATTTAACCATTAGAATGATGGTTCATGTTCGGTACCGTTGTGTAGACTAGCTCATCCTCTTTCTAAAGCAAGTCAAGCACTTAGCACAACAACTCTCTCAAGAGTCTCAGAAGTTATAGCGGTCCAACTGTGGTGTTGCTGTTGTCCAATTTTCGATTTTCGTCTTGTTTTGCCGTCTAACACTTATGTTTGGCGGTTTATCTGCCTCGTCCTGTTTTGTACTAGTTTCGAATTCAACATGCTTTCACGGAAATTTTATGACGTCGTTTCGCTTCTCTGAATTTGTAGAACGTCTTGATTAAGATCAACGATATCGGATTAACAGATTTACGCAATCAAAAGTTGTTTGATAGTGTTTTCTTGGAATATTATTTAAGCTACATCTCACGAAATAATGCTGCGGAGATTTTTGGATTTTTCCCCTTCTCGAAATTGGCAAACATCATCACTTTCTCAAACGTTTTATTTTGACAGAGGTGTAGATCGAGTAAGCAACATGGAAAATGTACTAGCTGCACTTTCAACAATGTCTGTATTATAGAACAATCTGCTCGACCAATATCGTGAAGTTAGAACGTGCTGACGTCAGCAAAAATTAACACACTTTAAGATTTTGAATCTAACAAAATATCTTACGATGCTAAGTCTGCTGTGAATATTTACAAGTTCGCAGTGAGTGTTACTTAGATAGAAACAGTGTTGTTAATTGTTTGTTGTTGCCATCTTTGAAATTCTGCCCTCTTTCCCAATATGTTATGTCCGAAGTTGTAGCTTGATTTCACGCTGTAGAGATTAAAACTGTTGTAATCGCGCCGTTTTATAATCAATGTGAAGCTTAACTCCTTTAAACAACGAAGCGACTTGTTCCAACTCCAGTAAATAAATAAAACGATTAAAAAGGGCAAAAAAACAGGATTATTAAAACAACAACATTTCCCGACACATATCTTTTTCTAGAAGTTATATAAGTTTCATACAAAAACGTGATGCTTTCGATCGTTACATAGATTGTCAAGAACCAAAAAGTAAGCAACAGTTGAGCCTGTAAAAGAGAGAAATTTTGAGCTGCAACTAAAATTTCGTCTTGCTGATAAAAAAATCTTAAAATCTTTTGAAGTTCAAAGCTTTACCAGATGTTCACACTTTAACTATAAATATTACTCATAGGAATAACTTGATTGCTGGCTGTTTGTTTTTATTTTTTAATAACATTTGTATAAAAACATGAAAGCGACTTTCAACCGGTAAGTACACCGGTATTTACACCGGTAATTTTGTAGCGTTAGCGTTCTTATTGAATTCTTATTGAAGACAGTCTAATTATCAACTTTCGAAGGTAGAAATTAAATTCCAAAATGGCGTCCTCAGGAAAGAAGGAAAGAAGGAGTCAGAGGAACCATGATTTTTTTGCCTGATAACTTTTTTTTTAGAAATCAGTTATTGATAAGTAACAAGAACAGGCTAATACTCCTTTTCATAAATTCGCGATGACGTAATCGCGTTAACACGAAAACGAGGTAGCCGTTGTGTACTTTCTTCATAATAAAAATCGCAATGGCGGATGGTGTGTCAAAAAAACGTAAACAAAGAACAAAAAGTCTTGGAAAGCAATGTGCAGCCTGGGGTTGTGACAATACTGGTTTAGTAGAGTTTGAAGGTGAACGTATTTCAACAGCAACAAGTTTTTTCACGTTTCCAAAAGATGTTGGTGAGAGAAAAGTTTTTCTAAGACGGACATTATTCGACCTCCCGGTGGTACTTTGAGACGTCTAAAGAAGGGTGCAAGACCTGTACTTTTTGAGACAATGGTAAAAGATGATTCGAGTAGGAGAAAGCCACCAGTTGACCGACCATCTCCACGAAAAAAATTCAGAAATTCGGTGTCAGAAATTGCACAACCTGAACCTGAAATGGATGTATTTGAAGATAATTTTTTTACCGTAGATTCTTCTACTCAAACAGAAAAATCAGCAGATTTACAAAAGCAAATTTCTATGTTAATAGAAGAAAATAAGACCTTGAAAGCAAATACAAGTACAGTTAAATGTAAATTTGTTGAACAAGTGCTGTTATCAGATCAAGGATGCAATCACTACACTGGTTTGCCATTGTTATCAAAAGTGGCTTTTTGTATCCAGAATTATGGGAACCTGGAGATGCAATAATGGCAGACCGTGGATTTTTAATAGCCGATTATGTCCATCCATTGGGTGTGGAACTCATTATACCGTCTTTCCTAAAAGGGCGTGAGCAGTTTACAGAAAGTGAAGTTGTTCGTAGTCAACAAATAGCCGCAGAAAGAATTCATGTCGAACGTATGATCCAAAGACTAAAGTGTTTCCATATTTTTGATAGAGTGATTCCAGTAAATATGCTAGGGTCACTGAATCAAATAATATCAGTTTGTGCAATGTTGACTAACTTTCAAGAGCCTATTTTAAAATAAGATACAAACTTTACTGTATATATTCGTCAATATTATTTTGTACTTGCTGAAATGGAAACGGTGGATATTGTCGAAAACTAAAACCATCTTGACATACTGATGATGAATTAGGAATAGAACAATAAACTTTAAAATCAGGAGGCATCATAGGGCATTGGTAGCTTAGCAATGAACCTGATGGAACATTTCCAAACTGAGTTTGTTTAAAGTGAACAGGATCTGTTTGCTTTCTTTAAACTAGCAGCTGCCACACCTTTCAAAAAAAATAATGAGTCACTGTGTTTCGCATACATGTTGGTCGAATCAAGAAAATTTTCTTCAATAAATTGATCACCACGTATGAAATGTTTTTTTATTGCAGTAGAATTTTTACAATATGTCTCGTTGACTTTTTTATTGTAAATGTTTATATTTTCTACAGTGAAGCTTGGCATTTCTGTCAACGATTTTGACCATCCTGTTAAGTCTAATGGATTTGATATATCTGCCTTCAGTTCAACAGGCACAGCTGGCATAGTTCCTTCTTTCCACAAAGGTTTCAATAATATCCCCATTTTTTCTGCTTTTATCCTAAGCCAAACTTTTTCTGGAGTTGGATCTACAATCCTACTGCTGGTTTTACTTTCGATATAGTGCAAAACTCGTACTTGTGCATCCTTGAGTGTGTCAATCCCATGTAATGTATCGCCACGAAATATTAGCCAGCTTTTCAGGTGTTCGACTTTGTACTTTGGCAGCTTTTCAATATCAATTTTGACATGAGGGTCAGATATATCATCCTCGGTTAGAATAATGCTGGCTGGATCTGAAAATATAAGAAAATATTGTAAAAAAATAATAAAATGTCTGTACTCCTGTGTGTTGTTCATATGCTTATTATAAACAATTTTTTAGCAAATATATAGTGAATAATAATCCTTGTGTTTTCCCTGTCTAACTTGTTGAAGGTCCATGTATCTATCTGCTATCACTTACCTACTGAGATATCATTGAAGAGCTCTTGAAAATCTTCAACCTCCAGTTCAACTTCATGTTGATCTTCCTTGTCCATTTTTGTTGTATAAAATATATATAATAAAGTACTTCGAAGCGTGAGCCTCGTGTGATGTATTGTTGCTATTAAAATAGCAGTTTTTGATGATTTTCGTTTGAAAAAATAGCTGTAATTTGTTTTGTGAATACTAGATAAACCTTCTCAGACACCTTCTTGCCAACGAATGATTATTTTTAATGTTTATCACTGAAACGCAGCAAAAAATAATGGAGATAATTCTTTTTGTAAGGGAACTTGATAATTAATTAGCGAAACTTATTATTGAGAATGATTATCTCTATAATACTGATGATGAGTTGTTATTATAAAATCTTCCGCTCCAAAGCAGAAAATATGTGAGGAAAATTCACAACGAGTGTCTCAGTTTCAAGATGAGGCTGGATATTGCGCAATAATTTATGAAAAGGAGTATTCATAGTTACATAAAACAAGGCGGAAAAATTTATATTACTCATCCTAGAAGATGGTTTTCAAAAGTTTCCTCCGGCGCGCCGTCTCCATAAAGTGGGCCCTCCTACATCACTAAAATATACCACTCCACATTTATTTATGTGTCCACAATCCAGTTTCCGCATACAAAATTGCAAGATCCAAGTCTCCATTCATTTCTCAAAGGACAGAGACCTTTTTCCATATCCGTATACATTCTAAAATACCGAATAACATAAAACGAGATTAATTATAAGCAAATTTTTAATGGTTTGTTTACTTGCAATGGTTTGTTTACTTGCAATGGTTTGTTACACTTGGCCATTCTAATGCGTTTTTTATCATTCTTGGTGTTAAATGAGCTAGTTAGGTATACTATAGCTAGCTTTGAATATGATGGTATTAGTCCAAACAAACATGAAATGTCAGTGTGTTTATCAAAATTGGTGATGTTACTGGCACATACCCTGTGTCTCCGCTTATTGAGTGTACCTTATTTTCCAAACAACATCTTTAAAAATGACATTACCTAGGCTTACTGACAGCTATGGTAAAACAATAGCTGACCTATTGTGAGGCATGTCTTACCCTGTTTATTTTTTTTCAAGTGAAACAAAAATGGTAATTTGGGCGTTTCACACATTTGTGATTTCAGAACTAGGATATTAATTTGACTTTCTTATTGTGGCTGGCAAGTTGGACTTTAAATCCGTTGTTGTTAGTATTGGTGCTAAAATGTAAGGAATCTTCCAAACGATTCACTTATTTTTTTGGGAAGATCTTGCTTATTTTTTTTACATGTCCAATTTCATAGAAAAAAGTTATTTAAAATTCCAAAATATGTCAAATACACGTGTAGCTATAATTTGTAAATTATGACATGACAACAGGGATGCTATGCTAATTCTGAATTTTTGTATTGAGAGAGTTACCATCAGTAAGTTTAGGCGGCTAATATATACCAAAATATACGCACTTAAAATCTACAATATTTTAACCTTTTTGTCACACCGCCTCTACCAATCTTTATAACTGTGTTAAGAACGATTTTGTGAAAGTGCCAGTTAAAAGCTGTAAATGTCAACATTTTGTTGATACATTCTTCAATTTGGCGGAACGAAAACACATATGGAAAAGGTCTATTAAAGCTTAAATCACGCATGATTCATAAGGGAACTACAATCAAATAATTTCTTTTGAGCTCAAAACGTTTAATGTTGAATCATTTGATATTTGACGCATTAACTAAAACAAAAAAATATATTTTTCAATTTATTTGAAGACTGTATTTAAATATACAATCTTTTATAAGGTTTTATTTAACTGTCGCTATAGCTTGCTAAAATAAGAATATTTTTCAAGTAACCAGTAGCGACAGCCAATAAACTGTATGGAGGCATCGTATAAATTAATAGTCAAATGAATACAACAAAATGTATATATTTATGTAAAGAAGTGCGCATTCGTCTTAAAGTGATTTCACGTGCTAACCAGAGGTTGTAAAGAAAGTTTGTTGCCAGAGAATTTAAGCAAAGATGTGTATGTGTAGAGTGATGCTGTTTTGTTGTTTCAAAAGATCAAATGGACGAATCGATTTTGAAAGAAGTGACTAGTATGATTTTTAATTTGTATCTTCTTGTAGAGTTATTTTTCTTTTTTTACTTACCAACCTAAGATATAACGAACATCTCGATTTTTCAATCTCCGTTGTCCCAAAGAAATCCTGATCCACCTAACGAAACTCAACGAAAGTTTTTTTTTACCATCTGGGAAAAAATCATTATTTGGTGCTGTTTCCTTAACGAATTTATATTCGTAAATAAAACAGGACTTTAAAAAATACGGGGGTATAACAAACTCGTTTAACAAGAATAAACAAGAACAAAATATATATACAAAAGTGAATCACGTGTTTAAAGTCACGTGGTCCAGATATAGAGCTACATATAGCGTTTTTACCCAAAATTGTTAGTTCATCTTTCAGTGCGCCCAAACATGAAAGCTGTTGCAAACACCATATTTGCACCATTGGTAGAAAGCGTGTGAAAATGTCACAGTTTTCGATAAAAAATAATATGTCAACAAGTCGAGAACGGAAAGCAGAAATGCATTATGGGCATGCATTGTCCTGCCTTTAATTACTAATGCAATTAGAGATTCCTTCTAATAAAACAAACTCCTATTTTTGAAAGTTTTTAGTATTATGAACCCTAAAAATTTCACTGCAGTAAAATTTGCGCTAATGTTTTAAAAGAATTACTTGTAAAGATTTTCGGTATTGGCAGTGTTTCGAGAGTGATAAAACTTTTTTGTCCCACGAAATTCTCTTAGAAGAAAATTTTGCCTGAAGAATTAGAATACTCACTTAAAAAACTTTTTACATACAAGAACCTGAAAACAAACAAGAATTCTCAAAAAAATGGACAAAAGTGACGAAATTTTCTTTAGGTGACGAATATTTTGTCCGACGAATAATTTTGTCTGAAAAATATTCTTTTGAAAATTTTAGCTAATTAGGTGGTCATTACCCTTTTTGTTTTTAACCTGAAATCTCAGCCTGATATTCTTATAAAGCATATTCTTATAAAAGACAAAGTGAGATAATTGATTTTAACGCCAGGATACAATTCATTGTGCGCACAGATGTTCACTTGAGATTATTTTTAAACATAGCATCACAATAACGGATTATCCCTGGATTTAGATCTTCCACTTCTCGCTTTTTGCTACTTTCGTATTCACCATGCTTTCACAGAAATTCTATGACGTCCTACCACTGTTCTGTGAATTCATAGAAAAGTGTGTAAAACCACTTCTCCGTGAATTCATAGAAAATTGTGTGACGTTTTGACTATCCTTGTCAAAGATGTCTGCATATTCCCAAAATAATATTGTTAGCTATGTGACGTCAAAAGTTTTTTATAAAGAAATATACAAATATGTCTCCGAAATGCAATGGTAAATGGCGCTCCCACTACACTTGTGAAAAGTGACAATATTTTTGGCCATTTCGCGAGATTAAAAACACGCTAGCCGCAGTTTTCGCAATGTCGACATTATAAAATAATCAAGATGATGTTCCGCGACGGACTGAAAAATCGCTAAAATTAACCATTCTGACGTCAGCAAGATTTAGTACAGTTTGAGGTTTTGAATCAACCAAGTAACCCATGAAGGATTAAACATGGAGAAGTTCAAAGTGCGTGTGTGTGATATGAAAAGGGGCTAGATAATTGCTTGTGGGTACTGTAGACTGGACCTCGACTCTAAATAAATTTACATAAAAAATTCTTGTATAATTAGTGTAAAGCGTGATTTATTATCAGGACCAGCCGTTTGTCTGCAGAAAAATCCACGGGAAATTGCCCATTTCCATATTTACCGCGTCCATATTTCGCGTATCTTTATTATATCGTAACTTGGTTTTGTTACACAAACAGACAAAATACGTCTATTAGGATAGAGGGGCTGTAGGCCAATAGAAAAATTCACGTGAATCTGCCCGCCGCAATAAAATGAATAAAGTTATATCATATTGGATATTTCGTGTGCCTGTAACACAACTTTTCATTAATTAGAAGGTATGTTTTTCGTTTGCACCAGATCGCGCTGCATGCATTAGCACGCTGAGACTTGCGTTGCAATATATCATTACATATTATCTTTAACTACCTTGGTTGAAGACATCGAACCTAAAGTTGTTCTTTCGCTCTTTAGCATTTGTATACCGTGTATGTATAAACTTATACATTATTATTTTTCGTATTTAGTGATCTGAGGAAGGACAAAACTACTGACATCAATGGAAAGTAAGTTGTACTTTTTTTGTTCTTAACCTTCCATAATTTTGAATGTTAAACAACGTACCAATTACACTGAGTTACTTATAACTTGTGAGGACTTCTAAAGTCATTATATTCACTGGTCACTTCACTTTCTATGATCAATTCAGCCCTGCTCCAAGATTTTAACACTTGGCTAGAAACTTCAAATTTAAATAATTCTTGCTCACTTGTAGATGACACTTTATCACAAGTAAGCATAAAAAATAGAACATAATTGATAGAACATCTTTTTATTGCACATGCAGTCAACATAAATGTGCTTAGTTTTGTATTTCAACGTCCATCCCACTCATTAAAGTAGCTATATAACGTTTTAAATGTAGCTTTAATTAATTTTATAATCAGACTGACGATGACAAAGCAATATTTATAGCCATTATTTTCTCTAAAGGTTATACGTAGTAAACTAGTCCGTTTAACAGGTGTTCCTCGCCTAACCGAGATTTCCGTGTTACTAAGAAAATCCAAAACAAAACAGTATATGTGACGTGACAAGTCATGTGAAACCAATATAGAATATCTCCCATCTAGTCGAGCCAAAAAGGAAAAATGGCCTCGATTGCCTCTGTTTGCTGCTTAATAATTATGCAGGTGATAAAATATGTTGAACAAGATTTGAGTCATAACAAGATACTGATGACAGAAAATAAACAAGAGGGGGTGAGAATCTCGTCATAACAAAGACGAGCATATGCAAAAAAGCTTATAATGTGCTTTAAATCCGCATTCCTTCTTAAAGCAGTTATTTTCCCATCAAATTTGTTCTAAAAAAGTTTTTTCTTTCCTATGTTCCTTCACTTCTGTTAAAATTGAATAAGCCTTTTCATGAAAAGGAAAGTGGGATTTTAGATAATATAAAAAAACCTTTCAAAAGCATGTTCAACTCAGATAAGAAGCACGTTTCGTATTTCGCCCACGCAATATGTAGTTGCACATAAAAGTCGAAAGTCCTTACAATGCGGGCATTATAGTGCTGTAGATAGTTGATGAACAGTGACGAAAAATAATGACCGTCAAGACAGTTTAGTATGATCAATAAGTTCTTATTTGGTAGTAAATATAATATCATACAAGAAAGGTAGTTCATATATGAATGATAGGATGTCTCGAGAATACAAAGGCCGTTCAGCTACAAATGGTGGTCGTTTTCTGCAATGCTTATGTTGTTATGGGTATGTGTGTCCATGTTTAATTTCTTTTTAATAGTCACTTTATTTATATTGGTATGATAGTAGCTAAATGTATTTCTGATAATTCGATCAATACCTTCGCCACAAGAAAATCGCCATTATAAGTGTCCTTAGAACATTGAACATTATAGATGTTATCGTGTCATGAACAAGCGAATTTATTCTAGGCTACATTTCGACAGCTACAGTTGTCATCGAAGGCCGTCGGTTATAATGACGAAACAGATAAGTGGTAATATTTTCACAGGGTGGTCCATTATATCCTGATATCCTGATATTCTTAGAAAAAATATTCTTATTAAAAGCTTGTAACTTCTCAAGTTGGTTTGCCACACAAAACACATTAGAAATTTAAACAGACGTCTCTTGTAGCGCTAAATAAAATCAAACCAAGAAGAAGAATTAAATTTTACTAGACAATCTACGTGAACACAGTAATGTCTGATCAACCGAAAAGTAACTATTAATTAAACATTCTTTATAATTTTACTCAATACACTTTTTTGATGATATTAATCAATACTAAGCTAGGTTCTTATACTGGTGTATAAGACGCTAGCTTAGTATTGGACTATCTAAAATTTTTTAAAAACTTTTGGAGACAGAAAAAAACTTGTTATGGCCCTGTATCGTAGAATTCTATGAATTCTACGATACCCCACTCCTGCACCACTTCCGCTCAGTTCATCTCTAACAGCTTCCCTAACCGTAATACGAGGACTTCTGTTATTTGATAGAGGTCTTTTGCGTAATCCAAAATAACGTAACCATCTTTTAACAGTCGACAAGCTTACTTCATGTTGTATCCTGAGAAATTCAATAATTTCAGTGTATGTCAGCCCTTCGTTGAAATACTTTTCCACTACTGTTTTTATCTCATCTGGAACCGTCGCCATGTTTGAATGTTGTCATGAGACAATAAAAAAAGTGCTTGGAGTGAATTTTTATGTAAGTAAAAAAAAAAGCGGGAAGTAAAAAAAAAGTAGCGGGAAGTAAAAAAAAAATCGGGAAGTAAAAAAATTTGGTGAGAAGTGTATGACCCTTCAGGGCCATCGTAGTTATAAGGAACAAATTCCCAAAAGTTTAGAATAATAACAAAAAATATTATTTATTTTTTTTATTTTTTTAAAAACCTTGCTTCATAATAACGTTGATATTTTGTCAAAAATTAAGAACATATTAAGAACGTACTTACTTTAGAAAACTGTTTTTGCTAATACCTATACGTGTATGCAGTTTAATACAGGAACTTAATTTTTGCAAAATCAGATACCCTCCCCCATCTCTCCCCCTCCTTTCACCCATCCTTACCTCCTTTCACCTATCCCTACCTCCTTTCACCCATCCCCACCTCCAACTTAGCTAAGAAGCCGATTAATAATTTTGTAGAAACAAAATTGTTAGATTAACAAGCTTTTGTAACAAAACTGTTCGCTAAGCTCTTAAAGTCTTAAATTATATCATCTAGGATATTTTATGCGGGTTTTTTTTCAACAAAAACCCGTTGCAAGCTAGTGTTCTCGGGGAAACCCTGATATCTGCCAATGAATATAAAGGAAGTCGTTTATCTTACTTGTGTGACAAGCATGATCGTATTCCACTTTCAAGGAAACAGTCAGGCCGACAATCATATTTGTTTTCGTGAGTGAAGCTATGTAGCAAATAAAGGTGGATGAAAAGGATCCTCCTTATGCTGATTATATTATTCAAGAATAACGTTGTTTTCAACTTGCAAATAACGTGCTATTTTTAACATGTCCGGATATCCTGTTGCTCTCAATGTTGTTTGGTAATACTTGGTCGCTATGCTCCCCTATAGGAGGTTGGAAAATTTCATTAACTGATTTTGATATCTTAATTAAATCTTTAAGTTACGTATCATTGAAACAGGATTAAATGTTTTTATCGATATTTTAATGAGTTTTATAATATTCTGTAAGTAGGTGACGTTCATGTTAAAATTCTAAAAGTTGGTCTTGGGATGAAAGCAAAAAAGTGCCTGTAGCACCAGTCTTATGTTTCTTAAAAACGCGTTTCTTATAGCTAAATATGTGCTATCTACTTGACAAAACACAGAGGCGAGGTCCACTTATCCTCATAGAACATAATGAAGATCATTTCAGCACGAAGCCTTTTGAGTCGTCACCAAAACTTGAGACAACGTTTGTTAGGTTATTAGGATGCAATAGGGATTAGGAAATGCTGGATTGCGTGATCAAATTTATGGTTACGCCTTCATGTATTTTTGAACATAAAACAAATTCCATAATCGTCGAAAATAATTCTCGGTGTTAAAAAAAGTCGGTAAAAAGTGATTAAAGTTTTCCTCGCAATATTTTTGCAGAATTTTACGTTGGGAAAAAAATCTTGCAAGCGTTCGAAAGTTATGACTTTAAACGTTAAGCGCACTTTAGGGTAATTTAAAGAGAGAAAAAAGTTTTAATTATCGGGACTATCTCGTTAGTTATAAAACTCTTTTCAGGGATATTCGGGGTACTAATTTACTTAATAATGAGGATCTTGACTTTGTCAAAACTAGGATTAAAGATGTGGCATTATCTACTTATCGTTCTCATAACGATAAAGACGAGTATAATAACTTGATGTGGCATTATCTACTTATCGTTCTTATAACGATAAAGATGAGCATAATAACTTGATGTGATAATGAAACACAAGCCTTATTTTCTTTATCCCGAAATAGCAGTGTCGTTGTACAAAAATCAGGAAACTGTCTAGGGGAAACAAACGGTACTTGTTAGAGATTGAAGAGAGCTTGTTCATAATGCGGGATAGTCCCCAGTTAAATAACATCAGATCAGCTCCATTGTATTTATACAATTAGGTTTTTAATCTGTAACTATGGTTACAGTTAAACTTTGTATATATTTAAGATAAAATTTTACATAATTGATTACTTGAAGATGGGTGTGTGAACACCCAGACGTCGCAAACAATACAATTTGTTTTTTTGTTGTCAATTTACTAACGCACCAATTCTTTATCATCATAGTAGTTAATGGATCTTGAGTTTTATAATATTCTAATATTCTAAAAAGTTGGTCTCCTCCTACTCCCACTGACATGTGGCTCCTTCACTTTTATTCCTGTGGTGTAAACCTAAGAGAACGGGAATTCAAGCGAAGGTACCCTGCTTGTGGCGAACTTTCATTAGAACAGCTACTCGACTATGACTGACATACCTCTTTTTTTATAAGAACGAATAAATTTTACCCGAAGCTAGATGTGTTATCCTCAGTCTCAAATGTTATTACTTGTGTTCTTCTAAAAATAAAAATACGGAAATATGTGGTCAGGTTAACGGAAGATGATGAATTTTTATTGGAAATATGGAGGAAGTTGTCGTATTGGAAACACATTAGAAAAAAGAAAAAACAGTTTGGAATTGTTTCTTATTAATTCTAAACTTATACGCTCTTAATATTTTGCAATATCTCAGACTCAAAAAAGCGGACCTCTCTAAATCACGGTCAAATGCACATAGCGAAATCTATATAACGAACGCCAGGTAAGGCATGTGATCTACAGTCGTGTGCATAACACATTGGGACAAGTGTAGCTTAAAATTGTATTAAAAGTCCCCCTCTCCAATGTTGGGGAACCCAAAACGCTATTTCAACATTAAGAAATTCTAAGGGGGTTAAAAATGTTAAAATGTTAAATTGGGGTAAGGAAAATTTTCGCAATATTTATGCACACGATTTGTACTTCTTGCCATTTTTGTTAGTCTCGTCTGTTTTAATTAAGATTCTAAATTCAAATTTAGTATCATAACGAAAGAGGAAAAAATGTATTATAATCCTTGTGGTACGTTTGTTAGTCTGTTGGGCCAAACGGATAGCTGCGAGCAGCGATATAATTTGTTCTACGGACATGGGCTAACGACTATTTTTAAAAATTAGCACGACGCGTTATACATGAAAGCGTGGCCATATTTTCGTAACGAAGGAGGAGCGCAAGAGAGGAAATATTCTGAAGCAAAAAAAAAGTACCTGTAACACCAGTCTTATGTTTCTTAAAAACGCGTTTCTTATAGCTAAATATGTGCTATCTACTTGACAAGACACAGAGGCGAGGTCCACTTATCCTCATAGAACATAATGAAGATCATTTCAGCACGAAGCCTTTTGAGTCGTCATCAAAACTTGACACAACGTTTGTTAGGTTATTAGGATGCAATAGGGATTAGGAAATGCTGGATTGCGTTTATGGTTACGCCTTCATGTATTTTTGAACATAAAACAAATGCTATAATCGTCGAAAATAAATCTCGGTGGATAAAAAAGTCGGTAAAAAGTGACCAAACTTTGCCTCGCGACATTTTTGCAGAATTGTAATCTGGGAATAAAGTCTTACAAGCGTTCGAAAGTTATGACTTTAAACGTTAAGCGCACTTTAGTTAATTTAAAGAAGAAAAAAGTGTACTTTCACAATTTTTACGACCACCTGTTTAAAGATAAATGGCAACAGGTGTGACGTCATACCAAACGTTTTTGACTGTCTTAAAGCAAAGTAAGAATGAGACATGTCACCAAAATTTAACCACCCTAGAATGGTACACCTTAAAAGTTCTTAAAAAAAATTCGGCGAGAAGCTTTCTTACTACGCAAATGTAAGTTTTGGGTGTGGGCGAAATTGCTGGTGTGCGTTGAATTATTGGTGTGCGCGGAATTATTGGTGTGCGCGGAATCATTGGTGTGGAAATATTACTATGGTTTCACTATGATGGAACGCTTTTTGATCCGGTATTTAAGCGTACCGGGTCGGTGTTTTTTAGTGTAAATACTAAATTGACACATTTTTGTGTTAAGAGCATTTTTGCAATTCTCCTGTTAAGAGTTTTTTGCAATGAATTCTCATGTTAAGAGTATTTTTGCAACGATTTGTTGGGATAGACTTCTTCATTGTTAAATACCATAAAAAAAAAACAATCATGAGATCTGTTATGCATTCGTATATACCACGTTTAGACTCGCCACCAGCAGCAGTTGCACTCCGTCATCATGAAATCTATGTGTTCTCTGTTTTGTTATGCTCATTACTTTATATTTCTTCTTTTAGTTAGGAGCACTTCCCTGCTGATCTTTTTTTTTTCGTCAATTTAGTTGGCATATTTACAGCTTCTTGTTAAATCTTCTTTTATTAAGAATCTTGTGAGAGAAAACACATATTTTTTTACTGCATGATACCAAGTGGGTATAGTGGGAACACGTATAGACAGACAATATACCGGATAGATTTTCGGGCCGGTCCAAAGTGCTATCCGGTATAGTGGAAACAGAGTAGAAGTCATACGAAAATTAACAGCGCGATAAAGCCAGGGGGATTGATGGTATGTGTAAAATGTTCTATTTATAACCAGCAATTAATAATCTGCAAGTTTTATTAATAAATTTTACAAACAGGCCCGCACCGTATTTTCGTCGGTACACACCTCCTAAACTATTAGATGAGAACGACATAATCGTACCTATTAAAGTTAAAACTGTTTCATTTCCCTAGTCGTAAGAAATCAATTATTCGCTTAAATGTAACGCTCTTTGACGTAAAGCATCCGGTTTAATTTACAGAACGTTGTGAAACAATTTCGATAACCATGGAAGTCAAATATTTAATTCTCTTTGGTAATTTTGATTTGTTCTAATACTACTACCCTCTTTTTTTTAAAAAGCACAATTTATTTTACAACAACACGTTACTTTGTAAAAGCAAAACTTCTACTTTATATGGTTGGCTAAATCACAGTACATAGGTAATAAGTCACAAATGAAATCCAGCTAAGTAACTGTCCTTTTCTAGCTGCAGGAGTAATCTAATTGATAATGACTCGCTGTTTTTTTACTTAGATTTAAATTGCACTTTTCTAAACTATTGCGCCGAACTAGCAACTGCGCTGCTATTCAGGTAGCTATTATTTGGGTGGCTATTATGCAGGTTGTTATTATTCGGGTAGCTATTCCACGGCTATCACGTAGACATAGGTTTTTTGTGAATCTGAAGTGCAATGCTGTTTTTTTTTTATAACAATGTTCTGCTATAGCGCAAAAAGCTCGGTGATAAAACCGAACAAAATTTATGAAATATTTCCTTCATAGAAAACTTTCTCAAAAGGCGTACACCTCTAGTTAGCGAAAATATTCTTTTGCTTTAATAGTGACCTCAACTGACTTATTTCAAAAATTTGATTGTTTTCTTCACATGTATTTCTCTCAAAATTCATATGTTGTCAAAAACGGTTTACCGCCATCCCCAAACAGAACCTGAAGAATTATGAAGATGGCGGAACTGTTTTCATCAAATGTCATACCAGATATAAGGTCAACAGTACAATTTATATTAAAGTTTATATTCAGTCCTATCTTAAACGAAAAGTGTGTTTGTTATACGGGGACAAACCCACTTAGAATTATTTTGATATGATTGCCTTGTTGTATTAATATTAAAAATATGTCATAGGCATAAGCTGTTTAATATCTGCAGACACTTACTTTCACTGCACTTTTTAATAGCGTGATTCCGGTAAAACAAATTATTGAAGGTATGAGACGATATATAGAGAAATGCATCCCTGCCATCACAACAACCCATATCAGATTTTACCATGTAGAATATGTAAGGATTAACTTAGCATTTAGATCTGGCCTCTGTGTTGCTCCTTTGAATTTGAATAAACACTTCTTATGGCCACATAAATAAAAAACTTTCAAATACCGTGTGAAGAGAAGGCTGTAATAAGATTAACCCTATTCGGTCCAGAGGGGGGAGGAGGGGGGAAGAGGGGGGGGGGGGGGGGTGGAGGGAGAAGGAGGGGGGAATTCGCATGGTTATGATACTTTCTGAGTTTTTATATTTATCTATCAGACACCTGCAAAAATAATGCTTTCGCTAGGATTACCCTTAGAACTTGAAACATACAACACGACTTTATTTCATTAAATGGAATCAATTTCTAAATTTTGGACACGTGATTAATCCAACTTCTACTCACAATTTTCTACTCGCAGGTGATATATAGTTTGCCGATGGAATTTTCTGCCGACGAATTTTCAATTTATTATTCGAAGTTTCTTAATTTAAAAAAAAATGTTTCTTATTAAAACACGCATTCAGTCAAAGTAACTATGTTTAATTTACATCTTTTAACTCTACGTCAATAAGTTACTCAAATTTCAGTTTTATGTCATTAGATTTGAAAAATACACGTTTAACTAGTATACGAATGTCACCTTTATTACAATCTTTGTTTTGAACGCAATTTCATGAAGAAAGGTTTGTTCAATTATACAGATAACGTTAGAACTGCTTAATCGAAAA
The DNA here is from genome assembly GCA_030067915.1 of Hydractinia echinata. Taxonomy (NCBI): domain Eukaryota; kingdom Metazoa; phylum Cnidaria; class Hydrozoa; order Anthoathecata; family Hydractiniidae; genus Hydractinia; species Hydractinia echinata. The sequence goes on from JASGCC010000656.1 coordinate 31,933, forward strand.
GACATCACGATTAGGCAATAATATTTAAGTGCATTAATTGATTTCATTGGTTAAACATGCCAGAAACACGTCAGAGATTTTTCGTTCAAGATACGGGTGATAAGTGTTTGAACAGCTACGAATATGTTCGTCACTTCACAAGACGCCTTCCGTTTATTTGGAAAAAAATATCTACATAATAAGATTAATATTCGCGCAGACATATTTTCGCAAATCATTTGTATAGGTTAGGAAACTTTCTTTTTTTAAATAAAACAAAATTTTAGTCTGTTTTTTTAAATTATTTTGTGATTACCAATTTTTTTCCAGGAATTTCTTAAGAATGAAGGCTTATCATTTATCGAAAAATGTTCATAGAAGGCGTCTTTTTATAGAGTTAACGTAATGGTAAACTACAAATTATCCTCTGGTACCAATTGAAGGAGGAATGCTAAAAAAATATTAATTGTAACTTTAAATTAATATTAATATTAATATTCGCCAAATTGGCAGAAAGTCGCAAAAGTTAATCTCGCAAAACTCTCACAAATATATTTCACATGTATATTCCTGAAGGAAATGGTGGAATGGCAAAATGAATAACTTGCTTTTGAATGTGATTGGTATTGACTTCCAAAGTGCTGTCAAAATACTTTTCACAATATGTGACCGTACTCACGAAAAAACAAAAATCAACATGGACTGTGTCAAGACCGTGTAGATTTGTTATCACTAATCTATTTCTTTCTTATTTTCTTTCTTATTTTCTTTCTTTCTTTATCTATTTATTTATTTATTTATTTTTTGCACAATTATTCATATTTAGCTTTTTGTTATGTTTCTTTTTTGTTTTTTATTACCTCTGAATATAGATTGTTAGTAAGGTTGTTTGTCATAATAAAACACATTTAAATGACAGGTAAGGATAACAAAAACTTGATGATAGTAACGTTAGTGATAACACGTATTATTCTCAACGAAGGAGAGCCATTTAGGGATTATATATACTGCACTTTAGTCAAGCAGAAACAACAGTCAAAGATTGTATTGGAATCAAAGTTTTTTTAAAGAATGTTTCACCACGAAGATTACGAAGTCAATCCAAAGGAGCATCAACACCATCATAAAGGACTTTTTCATCATGGCAGCCCTAAGGCTGAGCGAGATGATAGCCCAAAGCATGAACGAAAAGGATTTTTTCATCATGGCAGCCCAAAGGCTGAGCGAGATGATAGCCCAAAGCATGAACGAAAAGGATTTTTTCATCATGGCAGCCCTAAGGCTGAGCGAGATGATAGCCCAAAGCATGAACGAAAAGGATTTTTTCATCATGGCAGCCCTAAGGCTGGGCGAGATGATAGCCCGAAGCATGAACGAAAAGGATTTTTTCATCATGGCAGCCCTAAGGCTGGGCGAGATGATAGCCCGAAGCATGAACGAAAAGGATTTTTTCATCATGGCAGCCCAAAATTAGGACAACGGAAAAGTCCAAAGCAAGAAAGAAAAAGTAGCCATGACCAGTTGGACCATGAGAATACGTAAGCACGAAGATTTTTAAGATTACTTCATAATCTGCTATTTTGTTTTGTTTTGTCTTGATATTTTATTTCATTTATTTATTTATTCCCACACAAACCTTTTATATTATTCAAACTTGCTCCGAAATTTTAATGCGATATTTAATTCTGTTTTTTTAACGATTAATACTACACAAATATTTTAATGCAGGATGATATGTGATATTAAAGTGACTACGCATGCGTAATTTAACTTATAATTTTCGACATAGCTAAAGGTTTTGCAACATTAGTCAGAAAAAGCTTTTATTAGAAAGAGCAACAAAAGATATAATTTTTAGTGCTACCTAAAAACCTTTTTTCAAACCTTTCCTTCAAGCATAGATTTTAGATTTTTTATGCCAGGACGGAAGGTTCAGAATCCGTTTTTTATATAACAACCTAAGAAGCCCTGGAGACGAAGTTAGTTATGTAACATTCGCTTTAAAAGTTTGAAGGAGAATAAGTACTAAAGCTTTTTGCTCAGTTTGATTATTAGCTACATCATTTAAGTGTTTTTTAGCGCTGTAATTATCTCTGTCAGAGAAAGCAAACTTCTTTTGTTTGCACACAGCATGTAGCAGTGAGATTAACTTTAGCGAAGATTTGTTGCGGAAGAGAAAAAAGTTGACTTTTTCATCGGATACTTGACGCAAAAATTTTCAGCGGTCTGCAAAATATACAAAAATTTAAAGTGAAATCAAAAGTGAAATCAATAGTAATGAATTCAAAATCAACCAGATTAACATAGCGGCGCAACCATTATGTTTTTTGTTGTGGTGTCTTCTTACCTGGCGTACTATGTATGTGAAATTGAACTCAAAATATTTCCTCATTCACCTCAAGGATCGTAGGCTCTTAATAATAAACAAATGAGTTCTTAGCTAAAACTAATAGGGGTTTAGTAACTAAGCTGTTCCATGTCTAGGTATTGCATGTTTAATTAACGGTGATTGGGCATTGACAACAGCAACATAGCTACTTCAGCCTTGCTAATTGGATACTAAAGTTTCAATTGAATTATTAAAAAAATTTATATGTTTTTGTTGTTGTTGTGTTAAAACTGTCATAATATCCCATTTAAGAAAAAGAGTGACACTATACGTTCGCTCTCCTTCATTGATGTTACTTTCCATCCGTACACTTTCAGGATAAAAGTATGTAATAAACAGACCACCAGAAAGTTTAAAGAGGTAGCAAACAGCATGTGCACGTTATAATGTGAACGATCACCTAGCTGCGTATGACAAACTCATTGTTTTTCTGGTTTTATTTTCTTAAATATTAAACTAATATTCGTAATCGTATAATTTGAAGCAAAAATATACAGCGGTCTGCAAAATACACAACAAATCTGAAGTGAAATCAAAAGTTAAATCAATAGTATGGTATCCAAAATCAACCAGATTTCCTCAAAGCTATTCATTACTTGAATCTGCGAAATAGTTGAAGCCTTTGCCATTTTTTTATTGTACTGGGCTTCCTTATAAAGAAAAGACAATATTTCTGGTCAAAAACATTTGTCTATTTATTAGGAGAACCAGTTTGCTCACATAATGATTTTCACACACTAAAATTAACTTTATCTGCTTAAAAAACTCAATCAAAGCAATTTTCCAAGAGGATAAACGAACATTCTTTTTGTAGTGTTAATTTAAATACCAGTCTAATCTTATAGGACCCTTAAAAAGAGCTACAAGGAATTAATTACTTTAAATATTAAAATTCCGCAATCTGCGAGCACGGTTTATTGGAAAAAATGCATCACGGGAGTAAGACAACTTCAAAAATGGACTCCATGGTGCAGAGTTTTGGCGATAAGTACTAAAGGAGTTTGGAGTAGAAGTTGTTTAATCTAGTTCTTACGTTACTATTAAGAACCATAAGAAGAAGGAGTTAATTAAAAATTAACTTGATCTTTCAGTTGTCTGTCGTATTTTCACCTCGTTGTAGTTAGCAGCAAGTAAGATATTATTTTTCTTTGTGACTTTTAATAAATACAGTGAAGTGCTTATAAGTAGTGTATTTTATGTAATTAAGTTCTGTCTGTTCTGTTCTATCCTTTTCATAAATTTTTATAAATTCTGCTCGAAGAAACTCTTGTATGACTACCTAGCCAGTGTTTTAATTATTTAAATTTATTTTTATTCAATGTTTCCAAATTTTTATTACAAAATTACAGTGGTCCTTTTATCACGTTCAGTTGAGATGTCGCACTGTTCGTTACTTCTTTCTTATGTAGTGAATAGGTTGCGAATATATCACAAAGATGTCGATTGCCAAAATAGTTTAACATTTCTTTTAAAAAAGTTGTCGTAAAAAATGGTATATATGAGCCACCTTACTACATTCAAGAGCATACTATTTTAAAATTTTGTGATATTGCTGTCCAACTGTTGCTGTGATGACCTAAAGAATGGACAGTAAAGGAAGATCCGGAAACAGGTCTGGATAAAATTTCTATACCGTCTTAAATTTAAAAAATGCAGGACTGGGATATGACGTAGCTAATGACAGATAGATCGCCGTCCGCGATTGTCAGAAAGAGAAAAACGCCCTGGAGATAAGGATGCCATATATGAAGTGTTATGACCTTATGATGGAACGCGTCTACATCTTTTTTACATAGAACCTTTTAAACGCAGTGTGAGAAAAGGAGATTTTATATTCCCTAACTGTTTTGTTGATGCTAGCTAGCAACGAAATCGCTAAATAACAGATACATAGAACTTTAACCAAGTCATAGCAATATTTAAATACAAACCACGGCAACAAATTCCAGACAGTTATGAGTAACCTTGTTAAAAAATAAGAAGTATTGCGAGTGTCAATAAACTGTATAACTTTTAACTAACAAATTTGAAATCTTTCATTTTTGACTAAAAATGTCGTCCCGAGTAAAATCGGAATATCTTAAAAAATATCTTTCAAATATTTTGGTCACAGAGATCTACGTTTAATAGATCACCATAATTTTGGAAGAAAGAAACACTGTTTTTCTTACGTCCAAGGCCGGATATACAAATTCTTAATGCTGGCGGGCGCTAAATATTTGTATGAGACGTTGTTTTTAGAAAATTAAGGACATTAAAAATCAAATTCAAACACTGTTGGAGCAGGTTATGTTTTTTTTTTGCATTCATCGTAGTTTGTGATGTGAGAAGTGCAGCTGTGAAATAATTTACTCAATAATTTAGAATTCGTTAAGTTCTCCAAATCGCAAATCGCAAATATTAAATTGCCTATAAAGCAACAAATAATATGAAATTAAAAAAGACTATCATCTATGCAAAGGAAATTTACAGATTGTCCCCTTTTTGCCTAACAGTTTCAACTTGAAATATATAAAATCTTTAAAAAATGAGCAAATAGTAGTTAATGAGCCGAATGTAGCAACTTTTTCTGAGTTTTCATATCTTTAATATTCCAGTCGGACAATGCTTCTTCCTATGCTATTATTAGAAACCAGTCGTTAGCCTGTGGCAGAATCCACGAGGATTCGCCCGTCGTTCTCATTTCCCGGACAGTCATTTCGTGCATCTGTTATGAAATTACTCTGCGCTAGTCATGGTCACTAAAAAGTATTATAAACTACCCGTTTTCCTTTCCAGCATAGTTTAGCGAAAAATTTAGTCTAAAATTTGACAAAAGTTAAATAACACATTTATTTTATCAGAACATTTAGGCTGATATGTGCCCAAAAGGTACTGTTTTGCCGTTTCTTTATTTAAGAAAGAGGCTCCTCTTGTAAATAGACTTGAAAGAAGTTAAAAACATAATAAGAACAATTACAATAAAAACTAAACGCATCCAGCTTCAGCTAAAATTCTGAATTTATATTTAGCAATCGTCTTTTTATTATAATTGGGTTTGTTAATTACTATCTCGCCTGCGAGGATAGTATTGGTTTCCAACTTGTAACTAACTATGTCCCAAATGGTCAATTGCAACGTCACAGATTTAAACTTCGTACCTAAACTCTCTAATGACTTGGAAGTCATCTAAATGACGTTTCAGGCCAAAATTGATATTTATTTTCGACAAAATTTGGCACAGTTAACAAAAAAAGCATGCTGAACAAAATGGTGACATCATAATTTTGATTTTTTTGTCACCTAAATGGCATTTTAGGCCAAAATTAGTCCAAAAATTAAAACTACTTTATCGATAATCAATAAAAACACTTGGTTAAAAAACAAATTATTTTCACGAAGCTTTTCGTAATCTATGTTACATTATCAAGTTTATCACTTGATAATGTAACATAGATTATGCTAAACATGATAGTGACATCAAAATGTTAATTTTTGTCAACTAAATGCCGTTTAAGGCTGTATTTTTTGTTAGCAGAAATTATAGAATTGGGTCGCATTGACGATGTTTCATAGTTGTGCATTTCTAATAGCGAGATAGTTTATGCAGCGCCTGCATCTTGTTTATTTCAATTAAAACGCGGGAACAAAATAGTCGACAAACAAAAAATCCACTTAAATCTTTAAAATTTTTGTTCTTCTCGTCATAAATCAGTTTTTGTTAATTTCTTTTAAAAGGCACGAATAATTGAAACTAACGAAAGAGACAAATGTTAATTTATCCGTGTACGTTACGAAAGTTAATCACCCATGACTTTTGCATAACAATATTTTTTAATTAATCAACGACGTTTCCGCAAAACGGATATTTGTGAGACAGACGGGATACGGCTTTTATTATAGAGATTATACACTTCATTTCTATGAAATCCTTATAATTGGTATGATAAATGACTTTCGTTTGGGTGGTGATTGGAATTTGCAGTTATATACCATAAAATGTTAGAAAAATCTGCTTAGCTTTCTCGGATTTTGCTGAAAAAGTTAGAAAAAAATTGTATTTTCAGGTGAAATTTAGCATTTAATATAAAATTGTATACCCTAAAAAATGCTAAAATTCGTTTTATAACTATCATTCTTAGAGTAAGCAGACAGAGGGTATTTTTAGAAAAAACCTGGCCCAATGTAAACACTTTACTGTTGTTTATTTGATTGGTTTTTGTTTTTGTTTTTTTTGCCAAATCGATTCTGGTATAAAGGTGGTTTTAGGTTTTTGGCATCCAGTGTTTTAACCATTTTTACCTTGCAGAAAATCATACGTCACTGAAAAATTATTTCGTTACTTTTCTCCGACGAATTTTTCCCTGAAAAAATAGTTAATATGATTGCGAGTATCATCATCTGCACAGATGCTTTTATTGCAGTACAAAAGCACAAAACCCATTGTTTTAAATAAGCACTGTAAATAAGCACTGTAAATAAGCAAATCTTATATTTTTTTTCTAAATTCTGCACAAAAAAAGACCAAGTTATTGCATAAAATATTCATTATTCATTAACAGGATGTTTATATTGTTGCAATAAAGTGAGTTGACATCGACTGAGTGGTCTGGTTATTACACAATGTTATTCAAAATGAGAACAATTCATTGACGTTTTGTAGCCCCTTTAAAGTACTTAAAGAATTTATTTTCGTGAAACTGTGTTAAATAGTGCGGCTAGATTAAGAAGCTTATTAAATTAGAAATTAGAAAGATACACGAGTGTAAACAAGACACGAATTTCTGTTAAGGCACGCTAAGTTTAATTCGCCTAGACACACATCAATTTAACTCGATTTACCACTTGATTGAAGTTACTTAATGAAGGTAGTTTAAGTGAACAAAATAAGATGCGTGTGTGTGTGTGTGTGGTGAGGGAGGGAGGAAGGTGTGTATCTCACTTTGTGATAGAGACTTGAGGGTTGAAGGGTGTTGCTTTTAACGAGTACCATTTACCATTACTTCAAAAAAATAATGGATGATTCAATGTTATAGATAAAAAGTGTTCATAACTATAAAATAACCTTCAGTCAAATTGATCCATTCCTGCAAATGTTTATCATTTTTTTTCGCTTGACACCAACTGTGACAAATGATACCAATCAACACAATATCACAAATAGTATCAATTAACTGGATGTTTAGCACTCGTCAAATCTAACAAACGATTCGTTTGTTTTCGTAACGTGAGCGAAAGGTTATATAATAGGATACTGATTGTGGCTTATATGGCGGATAAAATAAATCCCTCAACCTCGATCTTGCTCTTAAAATAAAAAAAATGGAATTTATTTTGACAGACAGCTGTGTACATATGCCGACCGAATCAATAACGAAGCGATAAAAAATTAATCTCGTACCCAGGGTATTTTACCTTTACAATAACTGCTTTGTTCAAGACATGGGAAAGACGATGGTATAGAACTGTAAACATCTATTTGCGCTAATCATTCGTTAATAGAGCATTAAGAAGGTTAATAAAACCACAAAGGTTAAGTTGCCAAATATAAAACATTTCATTAAATCTTACAGTACCAAATTGATAAACAAATGTCTCAATTGCGCGCAATGAGCCACATCACCATCACATTTACATAATTGTAAAATTACTTTAATTAAATATTTCCCGCACAACTTCACCAAAAGTGCATACACGATACAAAAGTTGACAAAAGCAATTGTAAGCGGACGAATTTTTACAAATTGTAAAAAACACGTAAGATATGCGGAATCTGTTTTGTGTGGTGCACAATATATCTGAAATTAAAAATTGACAAATAGTTCTAAAAATAGGAACAACGGTGCAAATGTGAGATATATTAGTATAAGTAATACTGCACATGTGCAGTATTACTTATACGAATAGTTCTAAAAATGTTCTAAAAGTTTGTACACGATGCATGTATTTTTTAAAAATGTTTATTATTGATTCCGACTGCTGTCGTTGGTAAAAACACACATAACACGGTGGCTGTTTATAAACCACAAAATATTCCAATTCACTTTAATCAGACGATTGGAATTTAATGCCAGCCCCTTTTTTTCAATACGCCCACTTTAGTCAATACGCCCACTTTAGTCAGTATGCCCATGTCTTTGACTTTAATTGTTGCCATATACCACCTGACGTAGCTTTCTACCTCTGGTGGTGTGGTTCGGGGTGCGCTTGTTTGTTCTTCCGTCTTCTTATCTGAAAATATTTAGAAGAAATGAATGACTAATTGTTGTATGTTTGGCCATTTATCTATTTTTTGTTTAATTTTTTGTTTGTTCGTTTGTATATATTTGTTTGTTTTTTTACACGAACTAAAAGTTGAAGGTAGCGGACGCGAGGGAAACAAGAGAGGTTAAAATTACTACTTAATTTATTGTAGAGATTTTCCACCAATCAAAACTGTCCGTGTTATAATTGAATTGTGACGTCTGATAAAGTATAAAAACTGTTAAAAATGATATAATTTGGAATATATGTTAATTAAAAGTTTGCGAAAGAAAGAGCAGGATAAGAAGAATTATAACTGAAAAATGCTGGGAACAAAATTTGTTATAAGGAAAACATTGAAAAAACAGTAAGATATTTCCATTTATTTATTTTAAAAAATTTAATTTTACTTCATTATTACCCTCAAATCATGTACCTAAAGAAATTTAATTGTCATGAGAACTAATTTTCGCAAGAAATCGTTTGAAAATAAAATTTAAATTCCACGAGAAATAATTTCCACCTCACGAAAACTAATTTTTGCAAAGTGACAAAATTTCGCGAAATTCGCGAAATTTTATTTCCGCGAAAATTAATTTTTTAAGGTAGGTTATTCTCTTATTCAATCGACGCACAGCCCTAGGGATGTCCCCTACTAATTCTGTCTTTACACAAACCTGTATGGTATAAAGTACCATCGTTTTCTCTCTTTATCGTTTAAACTAAAGTTGGATGACAGAAACATATTGTGCAGAAACACCAGTAGAAAAAGGAATGAGAAAAACCTAATTGCGACTCGTGTAACTGAACATTTTAATGGTTTATATTTCATTGAATTATAAATCTGAGATGTACACAAACTTTCTTTTATGGCGAAAATGCATCACTTTAAAATAGCCATTTTGGATACGCCGGGCGGAAGACGAAAAACGCGACTACACTATAAAATAAAAAAGGATTGATAAATAAAATCGAAGAGTGGCGAATTTACTAGGTTTGTTTTGATTTGCAGATTCTAATGCTTATCGCGATATTTATAAATGTCTTCTTGTGACCCAAGGAAGTTACCTTTCATTTTATTTTTTTTCTTTAAAAAGGTCTGGAAATGAGGTTTCCACCACAACAAAACTTCATTTTTCATGGCGTACTGAAATATAGACGTTTATTATTTGTCGTCTTATCATGTAACGCGATGCGACAATTTTGTAAACATGTTTAAAATGGTTGACAGCTCACTGTTCCGCTTTCGAAATTAAAACCGCTGTGTACAAATAGAAAAAAACTTCTCATTTAAATATTCTATAGCATATAAAAATGAATTAATGCTGATGCTATTAAAGACGTTAGATGCAACACGATTTGAAATTTTATTTTAGTGTATAAGCCTACCAAGGGCCTACATATTCCTTAATGGGAACCATAGCAACACAGGCTACAACAGGCTTGCTGTTTATGCGTGGCTGGTTAATCGAGGCTTACAATAGACATTGCTGACGTTACGCATATTATGAAATATTCTTTTATCTTTTTTATGTGGATTTGTTTTTTTTTAATGACCACGTGATCAAGCTGATGTTAAAACAGGAAAGGAAAGGAAAAATATCACGTGACTGCAAAGTCATCTAAGGTATCATGAGGAATATTGAATCACAACATATTCTATATCACCTTACTACACTATCAACAAACTCGTCCTCATTTTTTTGTAGTTTTATTCCCTCCCAATATAAAATAATTTTAGAAGCCCTGGGGAGAAGGTTTTATGATTATTTCTTAACAGCACATTGAAACAACGGGTCTAGGAATAAAAATTAACACACTCGTTAAGCACCCGCCTACATTATCAATCTATATTCAAAAAAGATTCTTATGTCCAATGTTGAAGGGTATTAAATCCAGCATGTTGCGACGATACTATGCTATGTGCAATCTTTCTCTGCGTATTCTTAGAGAATGACTCAATTTTCACGCCAGTTTTTGCATCAACGTCAGCAAAAAAATTGTTTTATACTTTTGTGTGATGTGTGCAAAGCAAAAGTATAGAAAATAGAAATCTCAAATTGAATTATTGTCGTGCAATACCTTATTGGTAAAAACTTCAAATTGCAAAAATTGACAGAAGCTATTCACCGACATAATATTTGCCTACAAAGTTTTTTTTATGATTTTTTAAAGTGCAGTGCGACTGATTGTATCCAATGGAAATAATACAAAAAGATGGGAGCTAATAAGTCACTCTGATGGGCAAATTATTTATTGATATATGATTTATAGATGTTGTAAACATAACAAAGGCACTCACAAAACTAAATCCTGGTAATGTATCCAGGATTTTTTAACTGAATTGACATAAGGGGGACTTCCTCACAGCGGTCTGCCATTCTTGACGAGCATCTTTCTGTGTACATGAATGCAAAAAAAATCCACTGTAGTCGCAATAAATCACAACGCTTTCTTTTATTTCGAATTGAAAGGATTGAAATAAAAAGTATTTTCTATTTACAAATAGTAAGAACTTTGTTAACTACACATAATTAATTAATAGGTAATGAGGAAAACATTTTAAGACAAAAATATTCCTTTAATAAATGCAGAGGAATCAACGAATATGAGTAACAAATCAAGTAAATATCGATGCTTAAAATGTTGGCAAAGGTTAGACGAAACTTTCTGTATTGCAGATTTCGTTCGTGTCATCACTTCATATTTTTTTTATTTTTTTTAACTGTAAGTTCTGAATGTAAACAAAAAATACAGGCGTCTTTTTGATAGGCACGCCTCATCAAAAGCCAAGAAGAAAAAAACCTTCTTCTCTTTTTTTACCTTACAACTTATTATTAAAAGTTTATTAATTTCGGTTGCAAACACATATTTTGAAGAAACCTCTATATAGAGTACTTCAGATAACCCTAACCTCAAAGGAAATAAAAGAATAGTTCGACTTGTCTAATGTTTGACTTCTTAGGGCATTTGATAATTTAAATTTTCTTTTTTTCTTTTTAACTTTGACAGTCAAACAGAAAAAATACTCTATATGCATTCACTGAAAATATGTTCTTCTAATGTGCTTTGAAATTTACTAAATAAGCATTATTTATTTTCTGCAAGAAAACAGTAACCTTCTACATTTTTTTCTCAATAATTCTTTTGACTTTGAGTTAACACAAGTATTTTGGCCCAGGGAACGGCTACAGTAGCTAGACTTAGCGAAGTTCGAGCTATCGGATGTTCAAAATTTCGGGATTATACTATCATTCTATGGTCATGGATGTGGCATCTTGTACATGACCACACGCGAAGTTCTAACTGTCCTTGGATGAACTACTAACTGGAGCAGCCAATGGGACCAAGCTATTCGATCAACGTAAATATAATTAATCTCTTTGTTTTATAGCATGCCTTCACCAAAGGGGCAGAAGAAAAAGAAGGAGAAAAGTTTCGGATTGGAAGCTGGAATAGCAAGCTTGGCGATGTCTTCCAATATTGTGGCAGGCATAGTCGGTGTCGAAGATGTGATCAAGAGAGGAATGGGAGCATACATGAGTACTAAAAGAAAAAAAGATGAGGACCCTTATGATGTGATGATGCGATATGTCGCCGAAAATATCATTGGTCGTGATTTAGTGTATAAAGGACCATTTGGACCACGAAAAGGTAAATTTCTATTCTTCTTTTGTTTCAACAGGCTGTGACTTTTACAAGTCTTTAATATCTTAAGATGCCAATGTTTTAAAACATCAAGTAAGCGTTTTGTAAACACTCGCTGATAACTAATAATTATCATACGGAAAATATATATGACCTCGCACGTTACTGTGAACTTGTCTCATCACTGACTGTTAGAACAATGTTAGGGAGCTTAACGAAGAAAATAAATTCATCTGGTATAAACTAAAACGCTGAGGCTAACACATTCAAAGAATTTAAAAAAAGAAATCATTTTTCATTGCTTATATCTGTTCATATTTTGTCATCATCATAGAGTCCATATTTTCATATTTGTCATGTTCATTGCAGCAACCGAAGAAAGATTGCACTAATCTTTCCATTAATTTGAACGACAAAATAATTTAATGGATCCAATTATGCTCAACTCTGATATTCTTTTTATGCCATTCATTTTAGTTATTTATTGCGATTATACAGCTTCAGGAAAGTAAGTCCATTTCTTGTCTCCCTTATCCGAGCAGGTATGTTTTGGAAAAGGCCAGCGATGTGTCTTTTGAATTGCTACAATTTTCCAGTTATCCAAATCACGTACCAATTCAAATATTGCATCATTATTTGCATTACGTGTTATGTCATGTAAATTGATTTGTTCAATCCTTATTGTTTTGCACTTTAGATCCCTACAGTTTATAGAGGACTACATCCGCGATGAAGTACTTCCTTACTATGGAAACACGCACACCACAACATCGATCTCCTCCCTACAGACTACCCAGCTGAGAAACGAAGCGAAGTAAAATAATATTGATATGATTTTATAAACACTTCTGATTGATTAATCCAATCCTGTGGTTCAGATTGCAAGTTAATTAATTCTCCTTACAGTAAAACCAGATCCTAATCTTCTATTGAGTGGCGAGATATTTTGCGTAAGGTAGAATACGCGTTTAAATTGCCTAAGGCGTTGCCCCCCTTACAGAATCAATGATTTGATTACATTATAAAACTTCTTACTAATAGTGCGTCAAAAGGGTATCTTCCGATTCGTTATTTTGATCAGCATTTCAAGCTCCAAATAGCAAAGGGAAAGATAAAAGCAATAGCGAAAGACTTTTTGAGTAAATATTTTGTGTACTGACCGGCCATTGATGATGTTATCAAGTTCGATTATAAATTTTCTATGGGGCTAGTCTGAATAAATTAGTTTAGAAATGTAAATTAATTTTCTTTTATATAATAGACAAATTATACGTCATTGTACAAATGCTACAGAGGATGATGCAGTTATATTTGTCAGCAGTGGAACTACCGGAGCTATTGGCAAGCTGATACACTCTTTAAAGCTGGAAAAATCACCCGTAAGTTCACCTTTTAGTTAAAAAATGAAAATCTGGACCCTGAGAAGACATGTGACGAAACAACTCTTTTCTTTCTTTAAAATCTTAGTATAACGAATTGGCCGCAATTAATTTGTCCCATATTTACAGGTTGTGTTTATCAGCCCATATGAGCATCATTCAAACTTATTACCATGGTTGGAAATTGGTGCAGAGGTTCGTGCTTTACATGTATGACTCTAAACTGAACCGAGCAATTCTGTCGTATTTATATGTCGATAAAAGTATGCTGTATGGATTAACTTTATACATATTTATACATCAATACAATTTTTGCTATGTCATCTCCATAGACACGTTTCTTTTTTATGCCTATCGCAGCATAATCTTATTTTTACATTGTAGATTATATACGGTGAAGAGTCTGTAGATGGAGCAATTAATCTCGCAAAATTAGAAGAATCATTAGAGGTGAACACAATATGCTTTCAGTCTAACCATCCAACAGTTGATATAACGGGGTCCGTTGACGTAGCCCGGGTGACAAAAGTTTGGGTTACATGTAGAACTCACCCGGAGTGAAGTAAACGCATTTTATCCGGGGGGAAAGAAAAAATGCTCATATGATCATGATATAATCATATTTTTATCATTTCTTCCTTTGTTTTTTTCCCTCGCTAAGTCTAGCGGTATTCAATTTTCTGCAACAAAAGTAAAGGTTGAATTGTTTAATAAACCGCTTACAAAAAATCGACGAGCACGATTGTCTGTCTGTTTGTGTGCGAGAAAAACACGAAATGCGATATAAAAATGACGGGTGAACCGTGGATTTATCCACGGGCTACCGACTAGTTGTTAATATTGTTTGTTTAACTGTGTTATAGAAAAGAAAGAAATTCGTACAATGAGAATATGAAATGTTACTTGGAAATTAATGTCACCCCGGGGTGAAATATTTTGTTGAGATACTCGTTCAAATCATACCCAAATTTCGTCCCAGGGTAAAAGTGGGGTGGATATTTATACGTGTAACCACATAAAAGAGTTTTACCTTTAGTGAGGCGAGTTTAATTTCGGGGTGAGTTTCACTCCGCGAAATACTACATGTAACAGACCCCTTGGGTGTAAAAGATTTTGCAGTTACCTTTTTTAAAACTTGGCCAAAAATAATTTTTTAGGAATATTCCAAAAAAGGCCGTCCTATGGTTGGATCATTTTCGGCAGCATCAAATATAACTGGTATTTTAACAGACGTAGATAACATAGCTACTTTGCTTCACACGTATGGCGCATATGCATTTTTTGATTACGCGACGGCAGGTAATGTCTTGTGTAGCATTTTCTACTAAAATTTACTTCCACTGAGATGTCAAAACAAAATAGGTAGCATCTGAAATATTAGATTCTACTTTTGGTGATTCAGATACTGTGAGATCTTGTACTCCTCAAACTCTTTTCGATGGAAACAAATTAATCCCGATCAACTTTTTTTGCTTAGGTCCATACGTTGAGATCGATATGAATCCACACCTAAAAGATCCGTGAGTTGCAATTTTTTGAAATTTTTTTTCGAAAACCCACAAATTAACTTAAAGGGTATACCCTGATATATACCTCTTTCCATACATCATGCTGTTGAATTTTTAGAACCAAAGATAAACTTTCCTACAAAGATGCAATGTTTTGCTCAATACACAAATTCGTTGGAGGGCCGGGGACCCCTGGTAAGCAAATTAAAGTTTTACTGATTAGTAATCGTCAAAATATTCAGTTGGTTGTTTGTAAGCGTTTCTCATTAATTTTAGGTCTCTTGGTGGCTAAGAAACATGTGTTTATCAACCCTGTTCCAAGCGGAGTGGGAGGTGGTACCGTTTTATTTGTAAGTATTATTGGCAGAAACTTTTGCGACAATAAAATATCGCGTTTAGTTTTTTAACGCGAAATTTCTCTCAGCGAATGTGAGAAAATTGCTTTAAATATTATATATTTTTACATTATCATCGAAAAAATTAGTCATAATTCAATCATTTCGCATTGTCACGAAAAGTATAAATACTATAGACCATTTTTTGGTATTCTTTTAATTTAGGTTACCCACAAAAAACATCATTACGTCAGTGACGTTGAAGAACGAGAAGAAGGTGGAACACCAGCCATTGTAGAATCAATTCGTGCCGGGCTCGTCTTTCAAATCAAAGAGGTATGTAGGATTTGAACTTGTTCGCTTATTCAACATACTAAAACTTCTGAAAAAAATGGTCGTAGTAAAAAAACTTTTTCAATTTGTGAGGAACAGTGCTTTCATAGCTAGAACATTCTACTTTATACTGCATCTTTTCTATGATATAGGAGGTGACACCATCTAGCATTTTGCAGCACGAACACAAGTGGTTATCACACATCCAGAGTGCGGAAAGTTCATCCATCACAATTTTGTTTCTGCTTTGTTGAACGATTTGTTTGGTGTGCAAGCTCGTGGTGGGTGCGCATGCGCGGGACCATACGCTGAGGTAGATATATTATTTTATGTTATTGCGCTCGGTATTATTCACTTAAATAAAAACATTATTAGTGCTCACGCACCTCAACCTACCATCTTGTCATTTTGTCATCTTTTCATCTCGTGTTGTAGGACCTTCTCGGCATTGATGGTGATAAGGCACTAAGGATAGCCGAGTCGTTGCTAGGTGATTAGTAAGTCAATAAATAAATCTGTCAATAAATTGAAAATGTATTTAAAAAAAATCAAACCATTTCGCACCTGCGCGAAACAAGACTTCTTCTCTGTGTCAGGTTCTTACCGTGGCTGATTAGTACATCTTGTCCCGTAACAGGATAGTCGACGTGCGGCCGAACCTTTGAGATGTGCGGCCGAACGTCATAACACTCCGCCGAACGTTTTGATGTTCGGCCGCACATCCGCAAGTCCGAACGTTTCAAATTATAAATGTTCGGCCGGACGTTTCAGAGAATCTGGTCTGTATATTTACCGAGTTTCAAACGTCCGTCCGGGTGTTTGTATTAAGCAAACATGCGGCCGAGCGTCTTAAAAGCCCGGCCGAATATCACAATCTTCGGCCGGATGTTGTAACATTCGGCCGAATGTTTAACTGTTCGGCCGAAAAACTTAAACATTCGCCTGGACGCAACAAACATTAAAAAAAAGCTTTAATGATAACAATAGTCAGTGTTCTAGTAAGATGGAAGTAATTCTGCCTAAAGACACACGAATTGATCTTTTTTCTTTAATAAAATATTATCATGACATAAAACCGAAACTAAAGTACAGAGAGATATGTAGTTAGTATAATAAACAAGCCCCATAATGTTCCATTAAGACAAAGAAACTTTCTGGAAATCTGTCGAAGGAATGGGTTAAATCGAAAGCAAAATATCGATGCTAAGGAATTGGAGGATGTTGTTGTACTTGAATTAAACACAAAAACAGATATTGGCTACAGAAAAATGACGGAATTGATACGTTTAAAATATAACATCAATGTTTCTAGAGAACGTGTTCGACAAAGTTTGATGAGACTCGATCCCTAAGACCTAGAACGTTTAAACACTTCACAAGACCCGGCTTGACTTTTCAAGCTAAGTAAATATACAGACCAGATTCTCTGAAACGTTCGGCCGAACATTTATAATTTAAAACGTTCGGACTTGCGGACGTGCAGATGTGCGGCCGAACATCAAAACGTTCGGCCGAGTGTTATGACGTTCGGCCGCATATCTCAAAGGTTCGGCCGCACGTCGACTATCCTGTTACGGGACAAGATGTACTAATCAGCTTCGGTAGGTTCTCCATACAATAAGAATAACTGAGACTGAAGTAACTCAATTTACTTGAAAATCGACATCACTCTTATCACTTCCGTAAGATATTGAAAAGGTAGCAGCGGATATACAACACTGCAGTAGCTATAAAATACAGTCTCTATATTTTGTTTTCAGCGAAGAGTGGGACAGAATACCAAAAGAAGAAATTCAACAAGTTGATGGGAAAAAATTTAGCATACTAAAGTAAACTTAGTTTTTATTTCAGTAATTTATTGTATTATTGTACGTAGGTATTAATTATACTTTACTCATTCTCAGGCCTGGTTTTTGTCGCCTAAACTTGCCATATTTCGCTGACTCAGCAACAATCAACTACATCATCGATGCTGTTGCATTCGTTGCTAAGCACGGATGGAAGCTGTTACCAATGGTAAGTATTACAGGCTATCAATGTTTTTGAAGTTTATTTATACAACCTGTGAAAAACACATTATGGTTAGCCAGTCTATGTGAAAATCAATATGAACTAATAAATCAGCCACCAATATTGTTAATACGAATTTTAAAAAAAGTTGATAATGTATTATATTGACTTTAAAACGTATTGCTACTGCGCAGTATGGGGGTATGCTTTGATACGTGCTTCAGAAGAATGTCGCTTAGTTGTTCAGTTTTACCTGTAGTTTCTTTTTACTGATTATAAGAAATTTTTTTCAGTATAACATGATTCCGGAATCAGGAGACTTTGTACACAAGGATCCTGTGGTACGATTTTTTAATACGTAGCTAATTAATTTATTTAACAAACGTTTAACATTTATATAAATTTACAGCGTGTTTAACTTTCTCGTGAATGTCATTTGTCCCGTAGGTAACCGAAAAACGCTCGCAATTGGCAGATGTGAAGAACTTGGCCAAAAATGGCAATGCAACAAAAACTCCAAAACAAGTCGAAAAGCACCTCAACTTCAAAGTATGTGTAACTAATCATGCTGCCACCCAGCCGGCACAAGACGTTTTTTAGACGTCTAAGTAAGGTCTGTTTTCCGTCTTTGAAAGACGCGCAACTATTAGACGTCTTTTAGACGCTTTATAAACGTTTAAACATATCGCGACTAAATAAGACGTTTAAAAGACGTCTTTTCGTGGTTTAGCGAACGACGCGCATAAACGGGCCTTTAAAAAGATGTCTTTTAGACGTTTAAAATACGTTTAATAAAGACGTCTAGTAAAGACGTCTTTTAGACGTAATTAGACCTGTGTTTTCTGATGCAGCCGTGGTGTTTAACATAACGTACGAGGGGGGGGGGGGGGGAGATAAAACAATTAAATACGCGATTAAGTTATGTTAAAAAATAATATGATCCTAAACCTTTTATTTTATTTTAATATGTTTCTTCTTTTAATATTTATTCTTATAACTCTTTCGCTTGAAGGAGTTGTCATCTTCTTGTCAAAACATTGACCAACATAACACAAAAAAGACTTAATAATGGCAATCAAGTGTGTCTGGTTCTTTCTTGAGAGAAGAGTGATCTTTTTTTCAAAATAAAGTAATATCTGCTAGCCTTAATTTTGTTTAGGCAAGTTAAAGATTACTTTGAAATGTAACATCTCAGCTAATGAAAACTTTGAGTTAAGTTTAACCTATAGCTAGCTAGCTAGCTATATTGCGAAAAGAATAGTATTTTAGTTTTTATGAGTTTAAGCGTCTCTACAGAGGTATAGCTAAGGCCTTTAGTTAGAATACTATGATTTTTATGTAGTTATTTGTAGTGTATATATATGTATGTCTTCCTAGCTATTATGGAAAAGTCAAAGAAAAGGCATGCTAGAAGAAAACTCCAGCGTGAGACAGAAAGGTTGTTTAGAGAGTTCAGTAGTAGTGGTAGTGATAGTAATGATGAGCCTATGCCTGCAGTCGAAACAGCACAAATTGCTATTAGAAGTGATAAATCAGATTTAGGTAGTGCTGACTGTAGTTTTGTGTCAGATCTTGAAAGTGCAGAGTCGTCATCAAGTTCCTCTCTATCAATGGATGACGTAGATGTGATTGGTGAAGATGTTGAACAACAGTGTGAGTTGCAATTTAATTTAGCTACATGGGAAGTTAGGTACAACCGCTCTAGAGAATGCATTAATGAACTATTGTGTTTATGAAGAAATAGTGGTTTGTCAGAACTTCCAAAAGATTCACAGACACTACTGAGAACACCAAGAACAGTACAGACTACCACAAAGTGTGGAGGGACCTTTGGGTATGTGGGCATAGAAAATGGAATCAATAAAGCTTTTTCTTTTCTGTCTTTGAACACTGATGCCATTAAATTAGTTGTTAACATTGATGGTTTGCCTTTGTCAAAATCCTCCAGTTCTCAGCTGTGGCCAATACTTGGTTCCATTAATAACAGTAATCATGTATTTCCTATTGCTATTTTTCATGCCTATGCTAAACCAAATTCACTTGCAGATTATCTGTCAGAATTTATTGTTGAGGCAAAAACGCTGTTGCAAGATGGTGTCAGAATAGAAAATAAGCTATACCAATTTAATCTTCAAGCGATAATTTGTGACGCTCCTGCTCGTTCTTTCCTCAAATGTATAATTGGTCATACTGGTTATCATTCATGTGAATGCTGTAAAATTAAAGGACAATATTTACAAAACCGCATTGTGTTCAACGATTTTGGAGCAGATGAACGAAGAACAGATCAAGAGTTTCGATCCTTAAGTTACCAACATTCTCATCAAAAAAATGAAATTTCACCCCTCACTGAGTTAAATTTGGATATGATCAAACACTTTCCTCTTGATTATATGCATCTAGTGTTGCTTGGCGTGGTTAAACGTTTGCTGAACTTTTTAACTAAAGGACCACCATTATGTCGAATATCAAATATGCAATCAACCCTTATGTCTGAAAAATTGCTTCTGTCTCATGGAAAAATGTCATCTGAATTTAACAGACAGCCTCGTTCGCTTACAGAGCTACCACACTGGAAAGCCTCTGAGTTTCGCCAGTTCCTTCTGTACCATGGCCCTATTGTTTTAAAGGGTATTGTATCTAATGATGTTTATAACCACTTCCTTGCCTTACATGTTTCAATGTGTTTGTTTATTATCTGATGGCATTGAGAATCAGATTTACTAATTTGGTTTGTTAAGTGCTGTAAAGATATCTATGGTAGTTCGTTTTCAGTCTACAATGTGCATTCACTGATCCATTTAGCTGATGATGTAAGAAATTTCTCATGTTCATTAAATGAAATATCTGCATTTAAATTTGAAAACTACATGCAAACTTTAAAAAAGTTTACAAAAAATAGTAACAATCCTGTTGCTCAAATAATGAAACGTGTTGGTGGAATTACTTGTTCCAAAATTAATAATGTTTCGGTTTTATCAAATAAGCCACAAGATGCTGGATTTCAATGCGTCAATGGGAATATTTGCAAAGTAAGGGAAGTGCTTGATAATGAAATGTTTCGATGTGATGTTTACAAAGCAAAAAATTGTGATCCTCTTTATTCAATTCCAATTGATTCAAGAACGATAGGCATTGTGTACATCAAAGATTCCAATGAAAGAAAAACTGTAAAAGATGTGAAGCTGTGTGCTTTATTTTCTAAATAAGACTTCGCAGAAAGTTTATTTAAGCAAGTACGGAACGGATTTATACTTTCTTCACAAAAATATTTTTGACTACATGCCACACCCAATCGAGTATTTTACACCGTCCTTGTTTTTTAACTCGCCAAAAAAGAGGCAACAACAACTCGAGATACGTTGAAAGGTTCTTTAGAACATTTTCTTTCTAAATGTTGGAAGAAAATGTGTGGTTTTTCTTACTTTTCTCCTCATTTGTGGCAGGAAAATATAGGAATTGTACATAAAAAATTGTTATTAAATTATTGTTGTGAAATTATTTATTGTTGCGAATGACATTGTTTATAATGGAATAAATTGTTGTAAATAAAATCAGACTTATTATCGTCCCTGCGTTGGAAACTGGACAGGGTATTTTTTAAGCGAAGTAAGTAAGAAAGATCTTTGCCCAGTGATAAGGGAATAAATTTTAAATCCTTATAACAGAATTAAGTTTTAATGTTTAAAATACGCACACTGTGCCATGACAACGTGTACGGCATAAAATGTCTGCAATAACACGTCTTTAAAACCTTTTAGAAAGACGTCTAAAACAGGTCTACAACAAGACGTCTTAAAAACGTCTGAGAAAGACGTCTAAAAAGCATCTAAATCACGTCTATTTTGTCCGCTTTTTAGACGTCTACGGCAAGACGTCTTAAAACGTCTAGGCAAGATGTCTAAAAAACGTCTTTCCTTCGACGTCTAAAAGACGTCTTGCAAAAAACGTCTTAAAAGCGGACATATTAGACCAGTTTTAGACGTTTTTTAGACGTCGGCGGCTGCGTCTTTTAGACGTCTTTTAAACGTCTTTGTGCCGGCTGGGCAGGGTGGATAAAATCAAGCCGCTGTAGGTTGAAAATCGTCAGGGTGTCTTTTTTGTGAGGTGGCGACAGAAAATTTTAAACAATTTTGGGCTGGTCTCGTTTTCACCTCTTTTGTAACATCCGCCATATTTGGTAGATAGACAAAAAACATTAAAGGGGCTACGAACCGGTTAAAATGCTCACATTCCGTATATCCCGCGCACATATAAAAAATCCGGCCAACGCGTTTTGCGCAATGAACAGACCAGCGCACTTTGCTCGCTGGTTCAATATTTTTTTTCGAAAAGTATATTACAAAGAAATATTTCAGCAAGACTCATTCTGGATGAAAACATGACCAAGGCTGGAGAAGATAAAAATTCGAGATATATCTATATGTTCGAGTCTGTAAATTACATACATGCCGGAGAAATAGCCAGTTTATTTTTCGCCGCCATCAGCTCGAATTTCGTGTAAGTCACTAAAGTCGAAAACCAACAGCCGTTCCATAGCCACTTTAAAAAGTCTGTTTCAACATTGCGCAAGATGCTTAGATCACGTGGTTTTAGATATTGAAGCGGGTTGATTTGATTTTATATTAGGACCTATTACAACCACCTGCCTGCCTTATAAAAGCTTTTGTGATGTGTCCACTTTTGTTCGCAGTAAAATTGTTTCTTTAGACACATGTTACTGATTTTGATTCAAATAAAACTACTGAATCTTCAGCATCTGCAAAAATTAATACATACTCTATTAATATGCAGTCGTCAGCACAACAAACCATTTCGCAAAATGAAGCATTTTGAGACCACTCGTCGCAAACATTTTCTCATTATTTTTCCCCACAAAACCGTTTCCTAAGTGCTTGCTAAGAAAGAGAGGTCCATTAACTATGAACCAACTTTATTTTTAGGAGACACTTCGCTTTGCTGAGGAAATTGTCACCAAATACACCAATAATATCGTAAGTACATTTTGTAAATTGACTGTTAATTTTAACTTTTACGTCAGGTTCAGTCTGGAATCGTTTTAAACGAACTATATTTAAATTCGACTAAAGTTTGTCCAGAAGAAACTTTTGCAGGCAAAAAAAAAAATTAAGAGTGAAAATATTTCCTTTTTTCAATATAAGCTTTAAAAAATTCTAAACACAAAGTAATAAACTGACTAGTGCGAGAACTACGTGTTTCGCGCCAAACTAAAATTGATAAAAAAACTTGTGTAGCTACTTCATTTTTCTCTTGTATTTTCATTACTGCGTGGTGCTAAGAAGCAGGGGAAAAATGTGTGTATGTATTTTCATTTTAGAAGGACGGAGGGCCTATGCCCAGTTCAGAGTTTCTTCCACCTGAATTATCCAGACATTTGTCCTGGTTTCTACTTCCTAGTGAAGCACATGGTTTAATTCAAAACAATCCTCCAGTGTCGTGCTCCAATTACGTACCTATGTTCATTCCAAGGCGAGATCCTACTGAAGACATGAAAATTAGGAGAACCAGAACAAAATCTGGACTTGGGAGTGTCGTCTTTTGCAACTGCGCCGTGCAAAAAGGTCGACACGTTAAAAACACGTCGTGCGTCACGGAGAGAACTACCAGACGATCCATGAGAAATGTGCGGTCAAATCAAAATGGCAGCGCCGGTGGCAAACGTACTAGTAGTAATGGCAGTTTACGTAACGGATCAGCCGGTAGCAGCCAAAGCTGGACCCCTGTAATCCAATTAAACGCCTAAAAGGTTTACACAAATCTGGCCACGATTGTACAAAAGAGTTGGAATAAACTACCTCACTCCATAAAGATCGCTGTGCGCCATCCAAAGTGCAGAAAGATCAGGAAGTATCCATTATTTCAGTTTTAGATGAAAAATAAAACACTTTTAATGCTTTTATGTGTCATATTTTACGACAAACTTTATATTAAAATTAACAAATACTTCCTCATTACCGAAGTATACTGAAGAATTTAACTTTAAGTTAAAAAATATCGGTAAAAATTTTTAGTCGGAAAAAATATGGCCACTTTTCAAAGACCGACCAATTAATTAATTATTTTAAGGCAAGAAATATTTGAAATAAAAATGGATAATAAACATATGTGCAGAGGAAATTTACAAAATTTCTATTTCATATATAACAAGTACATTTCAAACTGTATTTCGAAATGTAAATAAAACAAAAATCTGTAAATAAAAGTCGGCTAAAAATAATGTCAATTAAAATTGTTGGGCGGTAAAAAAAGTCAGTAAAATTTTTTTGTGAAACGTCACTTTTTACCGAATTTTTTTACCGATAAGGTATTTTAATTTTTGTTATTTGAATAAAAAAAATAACAGTAGCTGTTCCAGAAAAATGTACAAACTTACGGAAATCTTTTTTTTAATGTATTATAAAAAAATATAGTCAACATTAAAAGAAATATTTTTTATTTAATTTCGTGCACGCTCATCATAAAGTGCTTTTGGATGTTACTTTCCGCACAGACGGAGCTAGATAGATAGTTGTATATATTTTACATGGCTAGCCTCACAAATATCTAATATGTGGAGTCCTAGAGTATTTCATGCTCATTTCGAGCTACGCAGACCCTATTAGGGTTAGCGCTCTACCACAAACTCCGTGCAACATCCAACGGCCCACACAATATGCCATCTCCCCAATTTCTCTCGCATGGCTGGAGTTAACCCAGCTCTATGGTAACATTCACTCGCTCATATTGAATCGCTGCCAAGGGGAATCAAACCCCGTTCTCCTGCACAAAGTGCGAGAGTTATAACCACTAAGCTACGGCGCCATTTATAACCACTAAGCTACGGCGCCATTTATAACCACAAAGCTACGGCGCCATTTATAACCAATAAGCTACGGCGCCATTTATAACCACTAAGCTACGGCGCCATTTATAACCACTAAGCTACGGCGCCATTTATAACCACTAAGCTACGGCGCCATTTATAACCACTAAGCTACGGCGCCATTTATAACCACTAAGCTACGGCGCCATTTATAACCACTAAGCTACGGCACCATTTATAACCACTAAGCTACGGCGTCATTTATAACCACTAAGCTACGGCGCCATTTATAACCACTAAGCTACGGCGCAATTTATAACCACTAAGCTACGGCGCCATTTATAACCACTAAGCTACGGCGCCATTTATAACCACTAAGCTACGGCGCCATTTATAACCACTAAGCTACGGCACCATTTATAACCACTAAGCTGCGGCGGGACAAAAAGATATAATACCTTATTCCAGAAAATAAAAGAGGCCTAAAATCAACGATCACGAAATTAACGTAAAAGAAGTTAAAACGCCTATAACAACTTATAAAAAAGAATTTAACCCTAACACGATTTAGCCCAACTGATTTACAAAAGCATTAAAATAACGCGAATCAGGAAATATGTTTATATTTATTTTAAGCAAAGAAATATAATTTTATTATCTCTATTTGTTGAGAATAGGTTCATTAACAACCAGTTTTTCTTGTTTTCTTTAAAACGTTTTTATTATCAGATGCCCTGCAGCTTGCCTTAATCACATTTGGTAAGCGGGCCGTATCAGGACGATACTAAATTCTTTTCTGCGTCAATCAAACAAGAAGTATGCGTGTGTTTGTTGAGCTTTATATTGTGACTGCTAGAAAAATAAATTTCTATACTTTAATTACTTTAATTACAGGTCTAAAATTAACTAGCAACTTTTTTTAAACGTCCTGGATATTTACGTCACACACTTTAATGAGGGGACATTTATGTCTGGTTAATTTCCTGAAATAACGTATTTAACATCACTTGTGTTCAAACTAGAATTGTGGGGGTCACTGTCTCTTTCGTATGCAGTAGAAGAAATTATTTGAAATAAAATGTCAGAAGAAAAAGTACTAGGTGGCATATTTTTCATGATGGGTGTGGCCTCTGCATGACGTCATCGTTTTTATAGTCAGCAAAGAAAGAAAGTCAATATTTTTGTTTTGTCTTTATTCCATTCGATAGAGCATAAGAAATGCTTCAATAACTATACATCGAAACTTAACTTTTTCATAAACTTTAATTTTGCGGAATGTTTTTTTTTAAATGGTCGAAGTGTTGCCATGACAACCAATTTTTCAAATTAAGTGAAATTTTTCAAAATTTCTTTTTTTACTTTTTTTAAGCTCTTAGGACTATTTCTCACATTAGTGCGACTGAATACAAAGCCATTATTCAAATATTATATAAATCTCAAGTTTATGAGGTATTATTCCCTACCTCGTCCCCAGGCCGTCTTGTATCTTTTCTCGCCGTATCGAGAAAAGAGAGGCAACAGGTGCTGGGAACTAGGTTGCATATTTCCCTATCTAGTTATCAAATTTTGCAACCTTTTCGGAAGAACACAAATAAGAACATTCAAAGGACTGAGGCTGAAATTCGAGACTGAAATAGTGTAAAAACATCAGCATTATTTAAACTTTCTTAAGCCGTGGTCAAACGAAGTGCAACATAAAAGTTCAAAAGTCATGGTCTGCCCTAGTCTATGCAGAAAACGTTTCTTTACACTGAGCGCACGTGACTTTCAATTATTTCGACATCACTCATAATTTATGTACATACTGGACTTAAAATTGTGTACCTCATAAAAATACGTGTATCTCAGTATTTCGTTGGTAGGGATATATACTGTCATGTGAATATTAACAAAATTTTGTCCCTGACTTTACATGGGATAAAAGGAGAATAAAAAAAAAAGTTAGTCAGCAAATTTAAGCGTAGTGAGCCGTTACAGATTTTAATTTCATCTTTTATAAAAGGGGAAATGCAAAAAAGAAACGTAAAATAGTCATTTGGGCTAGTATTTTCTATCGTTGAGCATTTTAAATGTCCAACCAGAACAGTAATTTGATAGTTTTGGTGTTATAGCTGATGACGTCATATCCTTGTCAATTGCAATCTGCCTGTAGCTATATTATTTCACGTGAATTGAGAGATTAAACTATTTCGAAACATGACTATTAAGCAAATAATGAGACTTTTACTCTCGTCACTCAACACAAAAGCTCCTTCTTAGCTGATTAGAAAAGTTTTAATAAAACCAGTTTACGTTAGAAGTATAAGGATTAACAACTTACGAAGGTAGGTCGGACTCACTTCTTGAAAAAAATGCTTCGTCAAGTTGTTATTTTTTTTTCGCCCGATGATTCATTAACTTGTGATGTCTCTACTTTTTCGGCCCACGTAAAAATAGTGCAGGTCAGGACATACCCACACACTTACAGCATTTCTATCGTGACCGATTTTTTTGGGGGGAACAACATTACATCACATGACAGATCCGGACAGACGGAATTACATTTACTTAGAGCAGTCACAATTTACTAGCAAACATTCTGTCCAATTATGTATAATTAAAACATTTAATTTCGCTATTTTTCCATTTTTTCTCTCGTTTGAAAAACATAGAGAAAACCCACATCTTTGCCACACGTAGTAAGACAAATACAAAAACTGACAATCGGCGGCAGAAAAAGCGATAAATACAGAATGACTTTTTTAATCCCCTCCCCTTTACACAATGTCAGAGAGTCAGACTTCTGTCTTTAAAAACCTGAGCGCAACATTGTATGTGGCGGTGCGGGGGTGAAAGTATGTGAATAATTGAAATTTTGAAAAGTGTCTCAACACCTTTTGGCAAAGATTGCAGATATACATAATTTTTTGCCTTAAACAAAAGTGATGCAAGGCCTTCAAGTAACGAAAATTTTCTTCCACAGGGTTTTTAAAAGGGAAATAAAAAGCTTTAACGGTCGTCCCTTAATAAAAGCTGAAGTCGAGTGTCCCTAGGAACGAGGTTCAGTTAGTCACTAACAAACTTTTTTCTTTATTCGAATATTTCAATCAGCGAATATATAACTTCAGAAATTTGTTAGGTCCTAAGAAGACATTTTTATTTATTTATATTTTTAGCCGCACATCAAAGCAAGCAATAGGGTTGACGCTCAGGAATTTCATTGTTAAAAATAATTTTACTTCACGTCGCGCTTCTTGTCGGACTGTTTGTTCTTGAAAATAAAAAAAATGAAACGGAATGAAGTTACAACATTGCTGGATAGAATTTCCCTATCTTTGAATGACATGTTCTCCGGATATGCAATGCATTGTCAATAATTACATGTTATTTATAACTCCCTCCTCCAGAGATGCTAATATTTCAAAATTGTCAAATGCTTAGTTGATAAAACTAAAATAGCTGTAGCTACCACCTTGCTTTTGTTTATACTGCGTGGTCGAAAGAAGCTAGTTTTCATCCTCTACCATGGAGAGTGAAAGGAAAAAGAATCTATCTACATTACATATAAGTACAGTAGAAGAGTTTTAAAGCATTGTTGTGGCTTCGTGCTGAAACAACCAACATGGCTACCAAACAGCCAGACTGGTTTGTAGCAGCAACTGACGAATATCTTCTCAGACTGTTTATTACAACCAAAAAACTCGGTTTAAAGTACGTCCTACGGATTTTTAATCAATATTTTCCTAAACATCAAGACAGAACATTACAAGGTAGACATCTTTATCAGCAAATGTCATCTTACCGAGCAACCCTCAATAGAGTATTGCTTCCGTACCAAAGAAATATTTTATTTGGATCTGCTAGTCAAGAAACTTGGTTAGATGATTTGGACTTGTCTCTGCTAATCAAAATTTTACAGCAGACGTCAGATCCACAACTAAGAGAGCTGAAGAAGCTACAAGAGTTCAGAAACTGGTTGGCTCATCAAGGCAGTAACAGCACTATACCTGAATCCTTATTTATTCAAAAATTTTCAGTATTAAAAGCCAACTTAATCAGTCTTGGCGCAACAAATGAAGAAGTCGAGTATTTTAAGACGGCAAATTTAGATTTTAACGATTCAAAGAAATTGGAAGCTATAAGAGATTTGATGCAACAGCTAAAAGATGAAGAAAAAGGTACACTTTTTGGATTAGCCCTTAAAGCTTAAAATATCATTCATGCGTCATGCGAATGTTTCTTGTTGCAGCTTATTTTCCAAATTAATCAAAGTTTTGTCAGGAAGTATTAACTACATATTAAAACTAACCCCCGTGAGAAAATCTAGCTGGTTTTATACAAAAGAGCTTTAAAATTTGTCTATGAATCTTTTTACCTTTTGGTAAAACCTTTATTGATTTCCCCGATACAGGCTTCGGAAGTTCAGCTAATTATGTTGAATTATGACGTCATAAGTTAGATGCTGAAAAACAATTGATGGTATGAATGATAATCAGGATAACTAAATATTAATATTTATGTAAATATGTTTACAATGTCAAATTGGATAGGAAAAAAAATATTTACATCACATAACTTGATAAACTCTTAAAACACCACCTCATTTTTTTCAAATACGTGACATAATTATCATAATTATAAAATTTTTCATCGAATATCAAATTTTGGAGAACCAGTCAAGATTTTTCAAGAAAATAAAAAGATTCATAGATAACTTCTCAAGATCTTTCATATGACTCCAACTTGTTTTTTATAGGGAAGTAAGCTATATACAAGCTATGCAGTTATATGTACATTACACTATATATATTTTTTTCAAATAAACGTTGATTTAAAATCTATATTCTCTATAGCAACTGTTGCTGACCTCGTGTTACAACCAGTACTGGACATTGTTGCTAAGGAGATACACGATGACTGGAAAGTTCTAGCTACATCATTAAAAGTACGCCCCAATGTCATATCAGACTATGATAAATCGCTCTCCACCACAGAAGAGAAAATGAAACGTTGCTTTGAAGCTAAGTTTAACAATATCTCGTGGAAAGAACTGAAAAATCAGTTGATTAAAATAAACAGAGGGGATGTTGTGAAAATGCTATGTGCTTCTACTTATCTTACGACAGGTATGTTTTTAAACCTCGTCCCCAGCGCCCTAAGAAGTTGTTGCATTGTTTATACAATGTTTTGATTTTCGTTAACCGTTGTTATATGGCTTATTATTAAGCTTCTCAGGCTCATTTTAATCTTTGTGTGAATAACTGATAATTAAATATGCAACTAGCATAATTATGATAATAACACCGATGAATCAAAGCTTAATCTCTATAATAATAGCAATCGTCTCGTTCTGCGGACACACGTAAAATGATGCAGCACATATTTTTCCTGTCCGTTCGTCAATTTGTGTTACGATGCACGAAATATCGACGCAAAACCTATTTCCTTCTAATTTTTAGAATTACAAGAAGCAGCAAACATACTCAGAGATCACTACAACAGTCAAAATAATTTAAAAGATCAGCAAGAAGTTTCCCACTGTAATTTAATGCTTCGCCACACAACAAGAAGAAGAAAGGGTATTTTAAAACAAAATAGTTCGCCAGTAATCGTTTCTGAAGATATGGAAACAAATGACTTTATCAAGAAAAACGATTCCGTCATTCTTTTACGAGGGGCTGGTGGGTCAGGAAAAACAACTTTTTTTAATAAGCTGTCACAAGGGTGGGCGCAAAATAATGTTTACACCGGAAAGATAATGACGCCAATGTGAAGTTTTTATTTTATTTATCCTGCCAAGAACTGAACGAGATACAGACATCGGATAATTTATATACGTTAATCGAAAAAAAGCATCGGAATTTATTCAGCAAAATATCGTTTGAAGATATACATGAATTTTCCGACGGAGTTCTTATATTCATAGATGGAATAACTGAACTCGCTAGGAGTGAGACCAGTAGAGATATGTACAGGATTGTTCATGAGCATCTAAAAAGTGAATTAAATCGTGACAAATTATGCATCGCAAGTCGGTTTGGTTTAGCAAGTCAATTATTTGACGCGATATTCCAAGAAAAAATAAATGTGAAAATCGTCGATGTAATCGGCTTTGATAAAACTAACATTGACCGTTTTATCAACTCATATTACAGTCACAATGAGAACAAATCTAATGCAGTTAAACACATGATCAACGAAACAGCGACCTGCGATCAATGTCTTCGGTACCGGCATTTTTACGCATCCTGTGCAACCTTGCAAATACATTGGATAGCATGGAAGGCTTAAATACTTGCACCTCATTATGTTTAACCGCAATTTTAATATTTATTCAGGATTACAACGAAAAACAAGATTTAGCTAACCTCCCTATGAATGCACTTTGTTCTAATAAAAAGGTAATCAAGGCAATTTTGTGCCTCGCTAATTTAACATTCCTCATAATGAAAAAAGGAAGAAATTACTTTTCAGAAAAAGAGTTGGAAAAGAATCATGTTCAGATCGTTGATGGTGGACTGTTTTTGAAATTTGATACAAACGATGGATATTACAGATTCAAGGATTTGCCTTTAAGTGAATTTTTCTGCGCCCTGTATATCTTTCTGATGGGTGCAGACGGCTTAAACATGCTTGGGAAAATTGACTTAGGATCATCCATTTGGAATATGTTACCAACCGTGGCCGGATTATATGGAATATTTCGACAACATCAAAAAGCGAAGCCGTTTTCGCACACGTTGCTTAGCAACTTAATCAAGAGTTTTTGCAAGTCAACACAATTTTTAAAGGTGTTTATACATCCGAAAGAATATACACAGAGACAGTTATCGGTGAACGAGAAAGATGCCTTCAATTTCATCATATCAAAAGCAATGTATTCATTCGGTGATACAAGCAAGAATTTGGTCATCAATGAATCATGGATACCTATACTTCGTTTGGTGTATGAGTATCAAAGTGCTCTACCAGAAGCATTAAAAACATTCGTTGAAAACAAAACATGCATAAATTTATCTATTAAATTTCATTACCAGATACGATTCGTTGCGCACTTATTCAACTTATTAAATGTTGACCATATCCGTTGCTGTGACATCAACATGACTACAAATATTCTCTCAGATGGAGAGCTGGAATATATCAGTTGCTTGTTAATTAAATGCGAGAAAATAAGAGTTTGGAATACAACATTAAATTGGCAGTTATTCTTAAGAATTGTGCTTAGTTCTAACGTTACGTTTTTCTCCTTAAAAACACTCGTTTTAAATGGTTGTGAGCTAAACCAAGTTGATAAATCGTATCTGTTACAGTACATTCCATTGCTCTCCTCCTTCATGGTTGCTAATATTAACTTCACTGAAGACGAGACCAAACTTTTGGCGGGAAATATACTTATTGCAATTAACCAAAGAATTGCGAAACTCAGCGATGTTTATTTCTGGAGGTGCAATCTCTCGAACGAAGCATTCGATGAATTTACACGCGCTATCCCATACCTGAAGGACTTCGCGATAGCCCTTAACAGTATTTCAATAAAATCGATGCAAACATTGTCTGATTCTTTGAAAAATACACCACGGAGTAGTCGATTATATTTAAGCATTATTTCATGTGGGTTGACAGATTTTCATGTTAGAGAACTTCAAGGCTGTTTACATCATATCAAAGAGCTTGTTTTGTATGGTAATACTGATATGGCTGCAGGTGCCTTTAAACAAATTTCAGATGAATTAGTTGACCGAGCCGAAAATTATAACGATCTTCGTTCAACTGGTTTGGGGTTTTCGCATCTAACTGACGAGCATGTCAAAGTTTTGTCATATTGTTGTCCATACCTGTCAGGATTGTCACTATATAAATGTCATCAGCTGACTATAGATTCATTTCAAACAATACTAACCGCGTTTGAGACATGCTCTTCAAGAAAACGCAGCAAGGTAGACGTGACATTAGATGAAAGTTTATTATCTATGAAAGATATTTTAGCAATAAATTTAAAATGTTATTTAAATTTATATTTTGAGGAAGATCTTTTAGAATCGATTTTTGTAAATTTTGAAAGTTTTCTCGCGGTTATTCTCATAAACGTTAAGAAACCTTTCTTTCCGCAAATTTGTAATTATGGAACTAAATATTGTATATAATTATATTTAAATGAAGGCCGAAATTAGCTCCTCCCAACCTCCTTTCCAGGCCTTCTTTTTCACTTTTTTGTGTAGGAAGCTATATTGATATGATGATAAAAGAGAACACGTCTTATGTGATAAGCTCTCTTCTCTGAAAAATCCTAATCCCGTATGGATATAAACAAATATGGCGATTAGCCGCATTTACTGTGGTATACAGTAGTCTCTCTAATTGTTAGTCTTTTTGATCGGTAATCAAATACTGAAATGAGAGGAAGGGTGAGGACAGACAAAATATAGAATTCT
>JASGCC010000657.1:0-64930 GCA_030067915.1 Hydractinia echinata
ACCAAAAACGGCATAAAAGTTTCGCCTTCCCTAACTCAGGTTAGAATTCAATACGAAAAGGCGTTGGCGCTAATGGCGCATGAGCAACATCCCATCAATAATTTTTAATAAACCTGTCACTATTTCTAATACGCTTTGACGACTTTGAGGAACATCTTTAATATTCAGAAGTGTTAAATTTTGCTGATAATACTGCATCTATGTTCCAACAAGTAATAAAAGCAATACACGTTTGTTTTTTTATAAGAAAACCGTCTTTTGACCTGAGCCTCAATTTGCTTAGCAAAATATCTGAATAGCTGAAATTTTCTTAAATATTTTTCTTAAGTTTATTCCTCTATTTTGACATTCTCGAATTGAACTAGTTGCATGCTTTTATTTGAAGTTATATATAGTATTTTTAATGAAGAAAAAGATTTATTTTGTTATATTAGGATTTGTTGGGAACTTTGTTGGGATGTAAGTTGACTGAAAAAAAGAAACTTGATTGTGTTTTCTTTTGAAATTATGGTGATTTAATAACTATATTGGTCTCCAAAAATTGAATCTTAACACGCTGAGGCTGGGGATTTCTTAAAATTTCCTAAGATTGTGAGGTTTTTGAGGCTCATTTTCTTATAAAAAAGACGTGTATGAGTCAATTGATTCGAGAAAAAACAATTCGTTATAAATCTTAATAA
The DNA here is from genome assembly GCA_030067915.1 of Hydractinia echinata. NCBI lineage: Eukaryota > Metazoa > Cnidaria > Hydrozoa > Anthoathecata > Hydractiniidae > Hydractinia > Hydractinia echinata. The sequence goes on from JASGCC010000657.1 coordinate 681, forward strand.
AAAGGAAAAAACCGGATCGAGACTGAATGTTCTGGCCACAAACTTAAACTCTTTCATGGTGATGTATTCGTTCCACACTATGAGAAGTACAAGTATTTAGGAACGCTATCGTTCAATGAAATCTTCGATAAAACGTATAAAAACACTGCAGCAAAATTACGTGTATTATCGTCACTTCGTAATTACCTCAGTCATAAAACAAAGAAGCAGTTTACAAGGGACCGATATTAACATGTATTACGATCCACTGCACCGTAAATCTCTGAACCTAACCATGACGCAACAAAATAAACTACAAACACTTGATCGACTAGCTATGAGAATACTTCCTTGAAAAACTTGAATTGTAAATTATTTTAAAAAATTATCTCACAGTAAAGCAACAGGAAACAATGGACTGTTACTCGAAGTGCCAATAAGTAAAGTGAGAGCCTTATAATATAAGAAAAGAAAAATTTGTATGTTTCTGGAAAGAGGTTTCTAACCATTTTTGTAGATAGTAAACATCTTACGACTTTTTTTCATTCTATCTCCCTATATATATTTCAATTTCTTTTAAATTTATTTAAACAGGACGTATTGTTGTAAGAATAAGAACTAACTCTGCGCTGATTCAAAAATTTCGAGGGTTGACTCTCACTAAACACCATTTTCACACTCCTTTTTTTCATTGAGGTAGCACATGCGATCTGAGAAGAACAATTTGTTTGACATGAGTCAATTAACGTTCATTGCCAAAGGAAAAAGGACTTGGTACTTTGCAAAGGTTGGATATGTGACTCAGTTATCAAGTCTATGCAGTTGTGCAGTTGGTAAATAGGCACAATCAGCTTCAGTAAATAGTTTATTTCAAGAACAACAACATCAAAAACCATTTCGAGAACAGTACTTACTGGGGTAGCCGCGATCTCGCTGGAGCCATGCATTAAAAGTCTCATCAAATTTCCTCTTTTGTGAATCCGACCATGTGAAGTATTTCCGATTTTGCGGTCGGATAGTAGTACCTAAAGTGATTATAAGAAATTATGAAATCATTTTGTACTTTAAAATGTGTGCATTTCCCAAACTTTCATGCATCCATAATTAAATATTTCAACTAATTTCATCTTCCGTATGATATATTGACTACAAAAATGTTTGGCAGGTTTAAAGTATCAGGTCTTAATTTTTAAAGACCCGGAAGTAATCAAACGCTCAGAAACATTAAAACGATTGGGGCCAAATTGAGCAGAAAATAAAAAAGGCTTCTTATGAAAACCGTTTAATCCATCCAGCAAGCATTTCAACCGTACAAAATAAAAATGCAACGCGCGTGAATATTTTAGCTCACTTTTCACAGATTCAACAATATCTTGTTCCTCTGTTTCAGCTTCAGACATTCGTACTTCGTATTCTGTCTCTTCATTATCAGACTCTTCATCCCCACTGCTGACATATCTTATCCTTTTTTGGGCTGCTTGAAAAACGAAAAACCTGAATTAGTCATTGTGAATTGAATAAAATAGAAAAATGTTATGCAACAAATCTTGGTCGAGTTTTAATGGGCTGAGAACTCAGAAAAATAGCAAATAAATGGTACATGCAAGTTAATGCAGATCACTGTCACTAGTAAATAATCAGATGATACAAACCTGCCCTGTACTTTTTTAGCGGCGTAGAAGATATCTGTCTTTTTATATTGACTTCAGTATCAGCTCTCTTCAATTGAGGGACATTAGCTTGGCCTTCGGAAACTTTATTGCGAGGTGCTGTTCTACCAAGTGATTTAGATTTGTTGAGTTCGGCAACAACTATCTGTGATTGAGCCATGTCAGCTTGGTCCTCATATAAATTCTTATCACTGGTAGAGTCGAAAGATGTTGGAACATTAGAAGCGTCATTCAATGAAGCCGAACCATTATCAATCAATTTCAAGTAACGCCCAGTCGTCTGAAGCTGTCTTTCAGCTGGTGGTGCTTGATAAATGTTGCGATTTACGTCGCCACTATGGCCGAAATGTTCAAAAGCTAATTGTTGTTCTTCTTCACTCAGACCAAATGATCCAATCAAAGTTGAAACACGATGACGATTCATCGTTCCATTAACTTTATCATCTAAATTAGCTTTTTTACAACAAGCCATCAAAGAGTGCCACCCGGACACGTGATTATTGCTCCCTTTCGTAGAGGCGAAAACATACTCATTGCTGTCAGGTATATCAGAATCCTTCCTTGTGGCACTATTACAAAGAAAAGTCATTGCGTGCATTACATCAGGAGGAAAAAAAACTGGCACTTGCCTATCGCCCTTTCCTTCCTGGAAGGTTATGCGATTTCCAGTCTCAACTTCACGATGATACTGCGACGGGTCTCTGGGCGTAACCATGTCCCATCCCAAAGCTTCCTTCCACTGATAAATGAACAGGCGGGCCGGTTCACCACCTCGTCTTCCATTATACAAGGTCAATCTAGCGCAAACAGCATCTCTCACTTCTACGAAAACTGATGCAGGTAAATCGAACGAAGCTTCTCCCGAGAAGTAGCTGCTTTAATGTAATTTGTCAACTGACTAATTGCATAATCATCAGGCAAATTCCCCGGTTTTCTGGTGGTTTTATTCCTCTTCTGCTTAAGTTTATAAAGTGCGCCACCAAACACCTCACCTTGGACCATGGATAAGACAGCCATAAAGTCTCTGACCATAGTAGCACGATCATCTCCTTCAACAAGGTAATGTGCCTCAAGCATTTTCGAAGCATATTTGATAGTGTTTTGCAGTTGTACTTTCAAACCACATTTTTCATCTTCACCACAAAGCGCATCAATAGCCTTTCTAAGATGGCACAGATTATTTTTATCAAACATATCTGCAGTACTTGTTGCACTAACAAAAGACTTCTTAAAAGCAAGGAACAAGCGGCTCAGTTGACGCATCGTTTGTCTAACTTTTTTTTCGACTTCATAAATCTTCTCTTTTTTGCATTTTAGTCCATTATACATTCGGGAACCTATCATCAAGATATCTGAGTCAGATTTTGCCAACGATGAAACATCATCCAGTATCATCTGTTCAGCACAGCCTTGAACTCATTTGTCAAGGGACAAGTTTCAAATCTCTTACCATGAGCATAGGTACCATGACCTGACCGCTGTCCTTTCCACAGAGGAGTTGATGCCTAGGTCTGTAATTTTACTGTACATTCCTTACAGGTTAGGCACATAACGAGATCATCTTCTTTATTACCCTTTCTCTCTCGAACGTAAGATGGATTTTCTTTCGCCAGCTCACTTTATTGTAATTGAAAATGCCAACCTTTTTAAAAATTGTCAAAGGCCTTGATCCTCTCATGGCTTGGTAACGCTAACGCCTTGATTACAGAGGATTCCTTTTTATGCTTTAATGTTATATGCCTTGTTAAAACACTTTGCAATACACCACAAAAGGGACAAGGCCTATGGATCTTTTTTTTTGCTTTTAGTCTTCTTCTTGCCACTTTCTATTTTTTGATTGACTTTCAGTTTCATTTCCAGTCCATTCCTTACCAGTGCTTTATCTTCTTCGGCACTAACTGCAAAAGATTCTTTGCTAGTCTCAGCATCAGTATCAATTACTGCACCAATACTATCCCCGAGACCCACTCCTGTATCGTTAAGAAGTGACTTTTCAAACACGGGTGATAGTGGGGGCAGCATTCTCGTCTAAAATTGAAAAGAATAAGATGAATACGATGGCGCTTTATTATACACTCTCAAGGAAGATTTTAATACGATGGCGCTTATTGTACACTCTCAAGGGAAGATTTTATTATAAGGGGTATGAGAAGGAAGGAATAGAATATAAATGTTTCAATGTTGTGCGGATAAAATACATAGCCCAATTTCGAAATGTTTTTAAACTTTCACATGACAAAGGGATAAAGATCGATTTTTCCTTAAAATGTTCAACCAGATTTTAAGAAAATGAAATTAAAAAAACTCAAAGAGGAATGATGTTACATGTTACTAGCAAGCAACAAATAAATAAATTCATAAAATACTACGTTAGGAACAGACATGAAAATTTATTCCACAATGCAGACACCGCATACACACATTCTCACAACTGTGCTTATATTGCTGAACAGATTTAATTCAACTGTCTTTTGCGATCAAAAATTCTTCTGTTGGTCATCAAGAGGCAACTGAATCTTTAATTACCTTTTCGAATTCTTTGCCATTTTCAAGTTTTATACGGGCAACCTGATTTTCCACAGTATCTGGGAAAAAACTGATCTAAAAAAACTAAGAAATTGGCTCAAGACAAAATATTTTGTTGCAGGTTTATCGTGAGATACCGTAAATCCTCTAACGCTATCTATTAAACGCCCCTTCCAATGAACTCCTGTTATCAGGGAGGGCGTTTATTAGACAAATACAGGGGAAAACGATTTCAAGTAAAGTTAACTCTTTCACTGTTTTTGTACAAAATGCAAAAACTTGCAAAAACTTCCAATAACTACTAAGATCAAGCAGTCTTGCTCGATGTAAATAAACTGGAAAATAATACGTTTTACTCCAACGAAATCAAATATTAAACAAACAAAAAAATACTCTGTTCAAACTTATCGATCACAATATGAAAAAAAAAGTTGTAACTAATCTTTAAAAATGCCCCTGTATCGGGGATTTGAAACAAAAGAAGTGTTGTTTTTTTAATAAACGTCACCGGCAAATGTCAAGAAATTAACTGAACGCCTGGCTTTAGAGGGTTTACTGTGCTAAAATGTATGAACAAAGACAAAGCAAGAACATTATTTTTTGGTGTATTAAATGATATATTACAAAATTTGAATGCCACAAGTACACCCACAACCGCAGTATATGGAGTTCTATCAGAAAATTAGATACAAATTAGAAATACCGTCAGTTGTAATGTTAAACACGTCTCGCAAAACAGCTACATGATCAATCTCGTCTTCGTCAGAATCAACGAAATCCAGCTGAAATTTTTCTAATTTATCAGCCTAAAGTAGAATATAACTGAAATGATGCAAAATAACTGTTATACGGTATAATGCAAAATATCAGATCCAAGCTGTGTAACGTGACGCTTACAGAAGAATCGAAATATACCACACAAAATCAAAACGCAATATCACACATAATAGACAAAAAACATAATAGACATATTTTGGACTATGAAAGTTTTACAGAGAACATTAAAGACCTGAAGACTAACATTTTGAAACTTTGATTTTAAAGTGATATCAAAGTATATTTTTCCTCCACCGAAACCTCTCATGTATCAAGACCATCTTTAATATTATTACTACAAATGAAAATAGAAGCAAGAGGAAAGATGAGTGAAGATTTTGGGAAGTTATAAAAATTTGCTATTTACTGACAACTGTTCAAATGTCTTCAAATGCTTCACATGATTTATTAGTTTATTCAGTAGAGGCCACTCCCTATTTGACTAATTCAATCAAGCCATATTGTTGTATACACACTGCTAAAAGCAACTTAGGATCTCAAATCGTTAGCATATTTTCAATAATTTATAACAAAGTCACAATCAAAGTCAAATGACTACCTTGTCATTTGACGTACAGCCTATTTTACAATCGGCGGTCTTGGGAACTTGTTCCGTGCTTGAATACCATGATGTAGATTTCGTATCATTGGTGTTTCCAGATAGATCATTTTCTTCAACACCTACTACTACATCGGCACAAGAAGATGCTTGTTCAGATGTACACTCTTCGATACCAGACGCTTTTTTTTTTATCAACAGCAACAGAATTTCGGTCAAGGGTGTCTTCAGCAGCTTCATTAGAAGCTGCTACGTCTGTACACGACAATGTTTGTTCAGATTTGCAATCTCTGATCCTCTAAAAAAAACAAAGAGAGCCTTGATATTTCTTAATTACAAAGGTGCAGAGATTTGAAATTGGACACACATGCAAGGCAACCTTGTTCTGCTGAGGGCAGTGTCAAAGTCCACAGTGGATTGGAAAAGAAAAGCGAAATAGTTTGCCACTAGTACCAAACTCTAATAACAGTGTAGGGAATCTAGAAAATTTGGCGACTGCAAATGATTTTTAGAAATTGCCGTCGTGAACCTGATTTACGACGGCATGTATATGATGGTTGTAAAAATAAATGATCTTGAGAAAGACTGAGTTAAAAAAGCTGATTTTTTTTCTTGGTTTCAGAAGAGCATTGTGTGTGTAAATAACAAGGAAATGTAAATCAAAAGCAACACACCTCTGTTTCAATTATATCTTTTTGTTGCAATTCGTGTGCAATAACAAAATCAATCATATCCTTGAAAAAAATGAAGAAACATTAATAGAAATGGGTAAAAAGCTTCTTGTGAAAAGAAACCAACAGCATGACATTCAGCAACAGAATCGTTTCAAAAAAAGGAGTAACAAGGAAACAAGGAAAACAGGTATGTTTTTACATACAATGTGGACCAGTACTTATTACTAATTCTGTATCATGAAATATGATGAAGCTCCTTGCACGTTTACAAAAAGCTCACACGAATACCTCATTTTACATCAAAGTCAACACCCAATAGGCCTAATTTGTTTCTTGTAATGTGATTATGAAGTGTATAAATTCTTTTGTCTTTGTGTGGACAAGGATAGCTTATTACTAATGTGTGATGGGGGACGTGGCAAAGATGGAACTGGAGGATATAAACAAAGGATACAGCAAGTGCATAGCAAGTCTCACTGATTTAATCAAATGAAAACAAAACACAAATAAAAAATAGATAATAATATTTCGTTTGTAGAACAATTATGCAAGCACACCCCAGTAAGAGACAGAGTAGGCTGATAACATATGAGTCAGGTGGTTGTCAGACACAGATAGATTACTTCCTGGTTAGAAAGTCAGACAAGAAAGTGGTATAGGACGTGAAAGTTATATCGGGGGAAGAGTGTGTTTCCCAGCATAGGTTGCTGGTTTGTGATATTATCTTGAAGAGTGTTAAAGAAGCCAAGGGAAAGTACTGGCCCCGTCGTAAAGTCTGGAAGCTAAAGGAAGAGATCATAGCAAGACAATTTAGTTTCAGTTCAAGTTTCTGATGATACCTGTAGGTGGACGAAAGGACCAGCTAGACATTAGACAGACTTGGTGGTGGAATAATGAGGTTGACCAGTGTATAAAGGGAAAGAGGAAACTTTGGAAAAAGTGGAAGTCAGGTGGTAGTAAAAATATTTACTTAGAAGCTAAGCGTTGTGCTCGTACAGCAGTGTAAAAGGCAAAATCAGAAGCAGAGAGAAACAGATTTGCAGATGTGTTAAGAAGGGAAGACCAGCGCAATGAGGTGTTCAGGATAGCAAAGCAAATGAAGAAGACTAATCAAGATGTTGTAGGTGAGAAGTGTATACGTAACGATGAAGGTGTTTTGGCTAGCACAGAGGAGGAGAAAAGGGTAGCTTGGAAGAGTTATTATCAGAGGTTGCTTAACACTGAGTTTGATTGGGATGAGGATAATTTGTCTGATGATGATGCTGTAGAAGGGCCAGCTATGCAAATCAAGACAGAATGGGTAGTGGAGGCTATTAGGAAAATGAAGATTGGCAAGGCTGCAGGAGTATCAGGTATTGTTGCAGAGGTGGTAAAAGCGTCTGGATATATTGGAGTGAGCTTATTACAAGTCTTGCTAATCAGATTATAAAGGATGGTGCTATCCTGAGTGAGTGGCAGTCAAGTGTAATAGTGAATTGTTTCAAGGGCAAGGGTGATGCATTAGAAAGAGGTAATTATAGAGGGTTGAAGTTGGTTGATCAAGTAATGAAAGTTATTGAAAGAGTGATTGATAAGTTACTTAGAGAAAGAATTGATATAGATAAGATGCAATTTGGTTTTGTTCCAGGGTGTGGCACTACAGATGCAATATTTTTACTCAGACAGCTCAGGAAAAGTATTTAGGAAAGAGAAAGAATCTCTATTTTGCCTTTGTAGATTTAGAGAAAGCTTTTGATAGAGTGCCACGTAAAGTTATTTGGTGGGCTATGAGAAAATTAGGTGTGGATTAGTGGCTAGTTAAGATGGTACAGTCTATGTACAGCAATGCTAGAAGTCGTGTCAGGATTAACGATTCACTTAGTGATGAATTTAGTGTAAATGTTGGTGTACATCAGGGTTCTGTACTTAGTCCTTTGTTGTGTGTTCTAGTCTTAGAAGCGCTGCCGATGGAGTTCAGAACAGGTTGTCCATGGGAGTTATTGTATGCAGATGATTTGGTTCTCATAGCAGAGTCGATGGAAGAATTAGTTGAAAAGTTTGAGAAGTGGAAGAAAGGACTAGAAGAGAAAGGGCTAAGGGTGAACACCGCAAAGTCTAAAGTCATGATTAGTAGCATTGCAGCCAAGTGTGACCTTGTAGTTGGAAAGTGGCCTTGTGGAGTTTGCAGGAAAGGGGTTGGTACTAACTCAATTTTTGTCAGACTTGCAAGCATTGGGTACATAAGAAGTGCAGTGGTATTGGAGGAAGGTTAAGAGCTGACATTCAGTTTGTATGCAAGCGTTGCAAAGGTGAGATTATAGACAATAAAGTATTTCCAGCTTTAATGATGTACAACAGTGGCTCGTTAGAGATAGTTAAGAGCTTCTGTTACTTAGGTGATATGTTGGGTAGTGAAGGGGGTGTTGGAAGAAGTGTTACTTGCAGGATAGGTTCTGCTTGCAAAAAGTTCAGAGAGTTACTTCCTTTGTTGCTAGTAGAGTCTTGTCAATCGAGGTTAAGGGTAGGTTGTATGAGGCCTATGTAAGAAGTGTTATGTTGTACGGTGGTGAGACATGGGCAGTGAAGCAGGAAGATCTTGACCGTTTAGAAAGGAATGATATGAGAATGGTTGGGTGGATGTGTAACGCCAGTCTGAGAGACAGGAAATAGTTCAGATGAGCTAAAAAGCAGCCTAGGTATCCGTAGAATTAAAGATGTTATCCAGATAAGAAGATTGAGTTGGCTGGGACACTTGGAAAGAATGGACGAGGATAATTGGGTAAGAAAGTGTAGAGACTTGATAGTTCCTGGGGCAAAGCCAAGAGGCAGACCGAGAAAGACTTGGCAGGAGGTTATAAGGACAGACTTGATACAGAGGAAGTTGAGTTTAGATCCTAACACAGTCTAGATCAGATTGGAAGATGGTCATTAATAGACACCGTCCAACCCATGCTAGCATGGAAAACAGACGTTAAGCCGAGAATGATGATGATGATGACCCCATTAGTTTATATCCAAAAGTAAATTCAACATTTATCCAAGTTTGTTCTGAATAAAACAGATCAAATTATTTTACGACAATGAAAATGCTTCCCTTTTTTCTCTCACTCATTACATGGTGTTGAATTTTTGGAAATTATTTTTTCTTCAACGATGAAGAACATTTTTTTACAATACCACTTTTTTCGGGTGTGAGAGATAGAAATGTTGTGAGCAAAATTTTGGTTCTTTTCAGGGCAAAATTTGGACATAAAAATTTCTATAATGGAAAATTTTGTATGCTGTTGTTTTATCATATGAAAGTTTTTGCAGCAAGAATCATTTACGTAGGTTTTTTAATTAGTTTTTCTTTGACACACACATATAAATCGCACAAACATAAATGAACCTAACGAAGATGGTAATGATGTATTTACTGATAAATAGGGATGAACTTACATGTGAAGGAGCAACCATTGCCTTGTAAAGTGGCTTCAAATTTTCCTTCTAAAATTTAAAATGAAATTTAATTATTTGGATCCTTTGAAATTAACATGTTGAGGGTATAATACCAAATTAAATTTCTGCAAATTTACATCATGACTGGTTTAGAGCAATATTATTACATAAATCAAAATTCCAATCTCACTTTTCACAACAAAATTTAATGCCTAGAGTACTTATGTCTAGGAATTATATGCTTGATCAAAGTTTGCAAAATTTAAGACATTTTAAGTAATTTCAGTTGTTAATTGACTACTTGATGCAATTTGATCCAAAAGTTCACTTTTCCTACATTCATGCACAATATATTCGATTTAAATGTTATATTCGAATTGAAAGGAAGATAAGCTGAGTCTTCAAATATTAGTATTAATATCAAAATGAAGAGCACATTCACCTTTCTTCTCCATACCATATTTTCGAGACTTTCGCCATAGTCATACCTGAAACGAGGGTTAAAAAAGTGTCCACTCACATTATATAAAATGTAGTGAAAAAAATAATAATAGCAATACATAAAAAATAAAAATAAATTTTTTGTTTGCTTGTATACCTCAGTTCATCGCCTTTTTTAATATTACGCAACGCATATAATGCAACAAAGACTTCATTGCTTGAATTTATGTATCGTTTCATCACGCAGTTTGCATACTTGGCAGGGGAATCATTAACATATCTAAAAAACAAAGCATCATTATCAATGCCAGACCCTGTTCGTTTGTATGACTTTTATCTGCACAAGATATTTTGTTACTATAAGGGCAATGAAGGGAAAGGTCAATTCATTTGTAGAAAACAGTACACCTGTCTTTGTTGCATATCAAAAAGATGCATTTATGATTGTGGAGTCTTATTTGATGCAATTTCTGGACGAAAAGTTAATATTCGGCTAAGGGATCGTCTCCGAGATCGTTTTAAAAAAAATCGTTTCAAATCGTTTCATTTTTTAATTAGCATAGCATGTGATACGAATTTGAAACGATTTTAAAGTAATGTTTAATTTTTTGAAATCGTTTCAGATCGTATGGAAATCGTTTCACTATTTTGTAAATCGTTTCATTAAAAAATAAAATCGTTTCATAATCGTTTCATAATCGTTTCAAGATTGTTTTATTATATTTACTTGAAATCGTTGCACATACCATAATTCGTTTCAAAATTGTATCATTATGATCGTTTCAGTATAATTATTTTAGATCGTTTCAAAATCGTTTCAAGGTGTTTCTTTTACATTCTTTTAACATAAAAGAATAAAAGAAATTATTAATCTAATAAAGGTCTCTCAATAAAACCTACGCGCTGTCACATAGGTTTTTCTATCGCTGCTTTTCGTTCTTAAACTTTTAAAATGCGATCTCTAACGAAGCTTTTTTATCGCCGCCTTTCGTTCTTAAATTTTTAAAATGCAATTTAAAAAAGCTTTTCTATCGCCGCTTTTCGTTCCTAAACTTTTAAAATGCGATCTCAAAAAGCTTTTCTATCGCCGTTCTTCGTTCTTAAATTTTTAAAATGCGATCTAAAAAAGCATTTCTATCGCCGTTCTTCGTTCTTAAATTTTTAAAAAGCGATCTAAAAAAGCATTTCTATCGCCGTTCTTCGTTTTTAAACTTTTAAAATGCGATCTCAAAAAGCTTTTCTATCGCCGCTTTTCGTTCTTAAACTTTTAAAATGCGATCTCAAAAAGCTTTTCTATCGCCACTTTTCGTTCTTAAACTTTTAAAATGCGATCTCAAAAAGCTTTTCTATCGCCGTTCTTCGTTCTTAAATTTTTAAAATGCGATCTAAAAAAGCATTTCTATTGCGTTCTTCGTTCTTAAATTTTTAAAAAGCGATCTAAAAAAGCATTTCTATCGCTGTTCTTCGTTCTTAAACTTTTAAATTGCGATCTCAAAAAGCTTTTCTATTGCCGCTTTTCGTTCTTAAACTTTTAAAATGCCGTTCTTCGTTCGTTCTTTTCGTTCTTTAACTTTTAAAATGCGATCTCAAAAAGCTTTTCTATCGCCGCTTTTCGTTCTTAAACTTTTAAAATGCGATCTCAAAAAGCTTTTCTATCGCCGTTCTTCGTTCTTAAATTTTTAAAAAGCGATCTAAAAAAGCATTTCTATCGCCGCTTTTCGTTCTTAAACTTTTAAAATGCGATCTAACGAAGCATTTCTATCGCCGTTCTTTGTTCTTAAATTTTTAAAATGCGATCTAAAAAAGCATTTCTATCGCCGTTCTTCGTTCTTAAATTTTTAAAAGGCGATCTAAAAAAGCATTTCTATCGCCGTTCTTCGTTCTTAAACTTTTAAAATGCGATCTAAAAAAGCATTTCTATCGCCGTTCTTCGTTCTTAAACTTTTAAAATGCGATCTAACGAAGCATTTCTATCGCCGCTTTTCGTTCTTAAACTTTTAAAATGCGATCTCAAAAAGCTTTTCTATCGCCGTTCTTCGTTCTTAAATTTTTAAAATGCGATGTAAAAAATCATATCTATCGCCGCTTTTCGTTCTTAAACTTTTAAAATGCGATCTCAAAAAGCTTTTCTATCGCCGTTCTTCGTTCTTAAATTTTTAAAATGCAATCTAAAAAATCATGTCTATCGCCGCTTTTCGTTCTTAAACTTTTAAAATGCGATCTAACGAAGCATTTCTATCGCCGTTCTTCGTTCTTAAATTTTTAAAATGTGATCTAAAAAAGCATTTCTATCGCCGCATTTCGTTCTTAAATTTTTAAAAATGCGATCTAACGAAGCTTTTCTATCGCCGTTCTTCGTTCTTAAACTTTTAAAATGCGATCTCAAAAAGCATTTCTATCGCCGATCTTCGTTCTTAAATTTTTTTTCATCGCAATATTTTCCATTTTAAAGGAAATTGTTAGTTTTAAGAAAAACTGTTTATTTTTAGTTTTACGATAAAAGATGTTGTTGATGATGTCGATGTTGTGTTGAATAAAAAGAAAGAGAAACAATAATTTTACATTTATATATAAGTTTAATTGGTTTTTAATTAGTTCAACATCGTTTCAAAATTCGTTTCAATAACTTCAAAGACTTTTACATCGTATCACAAATAATATTTTGACAACCGTATCAAATCGTTTCAGAATTTTTTCTAATCATTTCAAAATAGTTTCAAAATCGTTTCACAATCGTTTTATTTTTACGTAGTTTATACAAAATCGTTTCGCAATTAAAATATGAAACATTTAATTCGTTTCATGATACGATTATGAAACGATGTGAAAAAAATATTGAAACGATTTCCATACGATGAAAATCGTTTCAATTCGTATCAAAACTGAAACGATCTTGGAGACGATCCCTAACAGAGACAAGGAAGTTGAAACTGAAAGTGTCCCTTGTTAGACCTTCAGCTCTTTTTGTTCTTTGTGAAGAAAAAAAACCAACAGCAAAAATTAATCCAAAAAAAATTGAACTTGATTAACTTATATAATTTTGAAAAAGTAATTTTCTCTTATTTTTCTTGAAGGATTTAAATGAAAGATAGATTGAAAAATGTCAGAATTACTTAAATTTCTTTGACCAAAAATTTAATTCACATTCAACTTTTTACGAGGGGTTAAACCACAAAATTAAATCAAACATTTTAGTGGGTGGCAAGATTAAATCTATGCAAAATTGTATCCATGTAAAGTATGCCCAAAAACTGCATAAAAAAGTACATACAATAAATTTCCATAAAAAGAATCAAACATCGCACTTCATACCTTGCTATCTGAGGCGACCTTGTTGCATCAATGCTAAAATGTAATGTCAAAAGCAATTATTAATTTGGTGAAGATTAAAGAATTAAAATAATTCCATTGTATGAAGTACACTCAGAGAAAAAAGTCAATAAAGTCACCAAATCAACAAACCTGGATGTTTTTAGTTTTTTCGGAAGATTGAGACAAAATTTAAATTATTGAAAAAACGTTAAAAAACGTTTATTAACCCTCTGAACGGTATGGTACCTAAAAATTTTGCATGCAGGTGTCTAATAGATAAATATTAAAACTCAGTAAGTGTTGTAGCCATGCAACGTAGCATTAAGGAGTTACTAAAAAAAAACGTTCCCCCCCCCGGACCGAATAGGGTTAATGTATATACAACTCAAAAATTTTGATCTTAGAAAGAAATTACAGCTTTACCTGCTGATGTTATTTAACTTCAAAACTTTCGAAAAATTTATTTTATTTCATCCACCTCAATTTTCCAAAATTAAATTGTCTACAAATATGGCTACTATTTTTAAATTGTGGTATGAACAGTCTTTATATTGGATTGTAGTTAGATTATTAAGAAAATGTAAGAAATATAAATGTTCTGTAAGTATCTTTATTATCCTTATTAACTAATATAATTCAATCAATAATTAACTTTGCCTTTTCTTACCAAAACGTCCCATTGCCATAAGCAACATTGTAGTAAATGTAACATCCCTCCCCATTCTGACAATATATTCCCTCTCTTCTTTCTGCTTCATCCTCAGAGATGCGATCTCCTAACAAAGCGAAACACAAAAAGAAAAAAGAAAACATAAGGATCAATAGAATATTTTTACACTAAGCAAATAATTGAAAAGCTAGACAGATTACCTGCGTACTCAAGGAGAAATTCACATTTCAGGAAATGCTTTGTAGCAAATACACCATACCCTAAAAGAAGAATATATACATCTATTTTCACCAAAAACATATATATTTTCATAGATATAATTTTTTTTACCACCAACTTGGAAAAGGTGAATATTGTACCTTAATAAGTATTCCACTCAATACCAGGCACCAGAATAGGGAAAGTAATGTTAAAAAAATATAGCCTCAGGGAGGTTAGCTAGCCCCACATGATCTGTTAGAAGGGCGTTCTGAATTAAAAATACCATTTAGCTTTCGTATTACAATCTTATTGATTTGCATGATAGTAATTTTCTTTTAAAGGCCTTTTGTCCTGGTTATTTATTTTGCCATGGATATGACACAAGTACGAAGCAAACAATATTTACATCAAGCTTTTGTAAGTTTCACTCAATTTCTAAATGTATTATCTTCTTTTTACAAACTTTCCCACACTTGTTGAACTTTTTTGGTCCTTTCGGTGTAAAAATGTCCACTCATTACATCAAGAAAATTATATACTTAACTCACAGTTAAAAGAAGGGAAAACCAGGGTAAAAAACCATAAAACTCACTTTCAATTTGCTTACAAAAGAAACTGATGGGAAAAAAATCAGATGCTGTTGTCCCAAGATAACAATTTTCTTTTAGATGTCAGTCTTCTATAATTTATATTTTTTTAATCATCATTATACGCTACAATAATCAACATATTTATTTACATATACAATTGTCATAAAAGAAAAAAACGAATATCGTAATTCTTTTGTTGTTAATGTTAATGTTAATCACAAATAAAAACACCTCCGTATACTGACCCCTTTACAATTTTACGAAGACTGGGTCGAGTTTGAATGACGTTTTACAGTTCAAAAAGCGAAGTTCGGTGTTGAGATGTAATGACATAAAGAAGTATTTTGTCTATACATTTTTATTATGCTAAACTGTTCTGCCATAGGCTGTACAAGTCGAAGTATCGTTGGTGGCAGTACCCCCCAAAAATTATTTTCTTACTCATTTAATTTATGAACTTTATACTTTCTTCCTATTAATAAGTGGTCTGAGCAAGAAAAAATACAATTTTTTTCTTAAAAAATTCTTGTTGCCATGGTTACGGGCAACTAAAGGGAAAAATGTATACCTTGTCCAAGCAGAAAAATCTGAAGATGGAATGAAAAAATTCCTTGAAATTTGCAACAAAGACTAATAGTAGTTTTGCACACTGAACTAAGAAAATTTCAAATAAAATTTCAAAACAAAATGGCAGAGATTTATATAGAGCAAGATGTTTGTAAGACTTGTCTTTTCAATAAACCAAGAAAAAATGTTAATACTATATTTCTTTTAGTTAGGTGTATAGGACTTAAAGGGGAACTACACGCAAAAAATATTTTTTGATATATTGTCAAAAATGGGTAATATATTTCAAAAAATAAAAAAGTGCAACGTAATTATGTCTGTTTTTACCTCAATAAGAGCAATTTCTTTGCCAGAAATATGCCTTTTTTCAACGGGCCGCGTAAAAACAAGAAGACTGGAAATAGTAACAAAAATGACGTTGCAAGGTGCGACATATAGCAAACCGCAGAGAGAGGCCTCCAAGAAAACACATTGAAAAGAAGAGGAGACATTACGATTTGTTGTAACTTATTTTTTAATAAACAAGAACCAAAATAACTAAGTATATATATACCAAAAATAAACCTTTCTTATTCGTCAAAAAACAACGATAACCAACAATTTTCCTCAAATGAACAAACAGTCTTCATAAAAAAACTTTGATGTTTTCAAACACTTTTGATGCATTGTCCCTCTCCTGTCATAAACTGTTATAATTTTGAAAAAGGTTAAAAAAAATGAAATTGTATGGACGAAGGAGAACAGTAGCCCATTCTTTTTTTTAATTGTTTTGTGTTATAGACCTCACCTTGGAAAGTTTGCATATTAAATGAGAAACAATTCAGGGGGTGAGGGACAATTTTTTTACTCTCTGAAGTAAATACAAAAATCGTCGGGACAGCACTAGGAACAAGAGGACTATTTCCAGAACGTGCTTTACTTTCGTTTTATGTTCGAAATGTTGATGACATCGGTTCAACCATTAGCTCACTCTAGCAAAGTAATATGTTTACCCCCTGTCAGAAATTAGATTTTTATTCGCGCAAAACGAAAACAACAAAACTTTGCTTATGAGTTGCGAGAAAAGATAATCATAAGTGGCGAGCAGGGCGAAAATTTAACTCTAAAGTATTAAATTTATAAATTTAAAAATGGAAAAGGGGAACAAACGAGTGAAATAATATTAGTAAAATAAAAGTGAACGTAAATTATGCAATGGTGTGGATTTGATGACCAGTGAATATGTGCAAATACAAAGAAAACTTTATTTTTTGCATTCAACAATCAAGATGAACTTTGACTTACTATCATATCCCTCTGGAAACAATCGTCAGTGAAGTGTTTTGAGCAGATGTAAAAACCAGAATCTTTTGGTAAAGACCCTTCTCTTTTAATCGCTTGCAATCATTTTTTACGAAGTTTGTTGTTCGATTTTTCTGAAGGTATCTTATGAAAACTAAGCTCCTTGTTAAACGTGGAGCGACTTGTACAACCGAAAGCTGAGCAAGTTGGTATATTTAGCATAAAATAAGAAGGAATTGATAGTAGCTATATAAGATATATTTTATCAAAACTATAAACGATTTAAAAATTTGTTGTTTTAATAAACCAGCCACTGCATAGAATTGCGCTTTCCGCACTTTGCAACGTCACACATCACATTCGTCCCAGTCTTTTTTTTACGGAATTGGGGGTCTAAATTTCTAGCCGTATTTTGGGGTGATAAGGTTCGTATTGTTGGCACTTGGAAGTCATATGAAACAGTAAAACTAGTTGAATTCGTTTTCTTATGGTAGTAGTAACAATATATCAAAAAATAATTTTTGCGTGTAGTTCCCCTTTAATAAGATAAAGCTTTGGTGGAAATTTCAGCCAAAACGGATAAATGGTTGAAAAGTTATTACTGCCGGGAACTTAAAAAACTCTTTTGAGAAAAACACGTTTTAAGATCAGACGAAACTCCGACATCCAAAGCATCTGTGTCGTTTATTTCAGCATTTGTCCTCAGATCATTGCCTTCAGCTATATATATCTATCACAACATTTGTCATTTTTTTCACTGCAGCATTAAAGTTGCTTTTAGTCATTGGACCTGGCATGTTCATAGAAGTAGTGAGCTTCCAGAGTGACGCATACCTTGACCGATGGTTCTCATACTATATAGAGCGATAGTTAATTCACTGATGTAAAAAATTCTCTGTTATAAATACTGAAAGTCACAATTACATTTTATGATGAGACATGTGTAACATCAAACTGTCAGCATTACATCATGGGCGAAGACGTTACTCAAAATTTTCATGTCAATGATACGATAACCTGTTATAGAAATGATCAGATGTTTTGGTGTGTCAGTAGCAATGACCTCTATCTTAGAACTGGACATTGTTCGAGGTTCTGAAGATTCTTGAGTTGATGGAGTGTTCTTGTTGGTTTTGATCATACACAATTTCACAGTTCCGTTAATATGACGTAATCTAATTACGTAATGTTGATGCGCGCGCAGAAAGGGAAGAAAAAGTGTAAACAAACAATGCAGCGATACGGTAAAAATATCGTAAAAAAACACATAAAGACGAATGTTTATCACAAGCTTCGCCTCTCCATATCTCCAGATTATATTGATTATTCATACAATTGGTTACAGTGCATGTTAAGGATCTTTTAAAACGTTTAGTATCCCCAATCAATGAAGAAAACCTTCTTTCCTACTAAAGACAACCACTGGAATTTATTTTTTTCTTCCATTTCTGTGCAGTAGCTTCTGCGCATCTGGTTATGGTGTTACAAATACGGAAAAGGTGTATTGACATTGCTACTGTAACTAGCTATATATTATCATTAAATTTTCTCTTCACAGATCTTCTTGTGCTATGCTATGCTTAGTGGCCGGTTAAGGGTGAAGTGGCCATGTTTTCTCTGTTTACCCAGGGTTCTATTTGTGCCGTACACGTGATAAATGGCCATAATGGGGCACGAACATAGCTGTACTTAGCAAGACCAGTCGGTAGTTGTTTACCATGGCTGTTAACGAGTATCAATAGTTAAAGTACACACTGGCCGTATATGGGTGAACCCACTCTACTGCCACCTAATAAAAAAACATAAAAAGATAAGAGGAGCAAGAAAAATAAGGAGGAAGAGAACAAAAAGCTAACGACGAAAGACGAAAATAATAATGAAAGAAAATTTTGCTAGTTTTTTATTACATTCCCAGTTCGGGTCCCACCGAGAAGAAAAAACGAGAAAAAAAGTCTCTTGGGAGAACTTTTCTCTTCCATGACAGTCCTTTTGATGATGAAGAAATAGAAGAAAAAAAAGTCAGGCAGGCCGGGCTAATTCCCAGTGCGAAAAAATTAAGAGAGCTTTGAAAAAATGGCTACCTTGCCGTAAACTAGCTATGGATTTTATAAACACAACACAATTTCGTTTATTATAGCTAGCCATTTCCAAAAGAAAACTATTTCAAAAATATTCCGCATTTAATCTATAGCTATAGCCTTGTAAACACAAGAAAATAATTAAACAACAGGAGAGACTATAAAGCATATATACCCATGGAAGAATTGATGAGTTGGACTTCAAATCCATCCTGATCATCCCCACTACCACAAAATTTTGACTCCGGCTTTGTTCTGCAGGAATTACTCTTACTCCTCGTGGTTCGAACTTTTGCCGCCATGCTTACTGGGCACAAAACATTAGGTACAAAATTCTATGCTGATGCTATGATATTTTACAGACAGACACAAATGCGCGCGAAAAACACAGTCTATTCTCGATAAGTGGAATCTCACGGGACCGAAAAAAATGGCTCCACTTATCGAATGTTCCACTTATCCGAATTGCTCGATAAGTGGAACCTCTATGAAACCGAAAAAAAGTTCCACTTATCGAACTTCTCTCTGAAATCTCAAATGTGACTGCTGATATAATATGGTTTTTATGTTTTCATTACTTGATAGCAATCGAATGTTCACATTCGAAAAAATAATGTTTTGATTAGCTAGCTATATAGCTATATGATTTTTCTTTTGGAAAAGGTCCACCTTATATGAATAGCTAAATATTGTTCAAGGGACCAAAAAAATGGTTCCACTTATCGAAAGTTCCACTTATCCAAATAAAATAAGAGAGGTTTGTTATGCAAATCCAAGGGACCGGAGAAATTGGTTCCAGTAAACGAAAGTTCCACTTATCGAGAGTAGAACTGTATGTTGTTTTTATTTTTATTCCTAGTATCCTATTAAAATACATTCGGTATTACGCTCTAGAAATGATGTTTATGATGATGTTTATGATGATGGCAGAAGGTATATTCTTTCAAAATTCAGTTATTCATTTTATAATCTCCCTCCTCATATTATCATGTCAATGTTGTAAAAGCCATTTTGTAGATAATAAATATTGAACTAAAAATGATCTAAAATTGATGTGTATATATTTATCATTAAAAAGTAATAGAACGATAATACTAAGGCCCCATCAAAAATATGTTACGTTCGCGTCCTCCGACTGACTCGCTTTGCGGTATACGTGGCGTGGGCACCAATAACATCAACATCTCCCACACCCTTTGCTGCGGCAAAAAAAACGATGCATTCTCCATCACCACCTTTAATCTCTACTTCATCCATAAACCATACAGCAAGCACTCACAGCGGTTCCATTCATCCTGCAACAATGACACCGCACATTGTAGTTTCTTCATCGTTGACACCAACAAGTAAGTATATTATTTGTTGAAAAATGTTTGTCTCTGCACCAAATTTTTTTATTTTTCGTTTTGCTTCCACTATTTGTTTACAGTGATGATATTTAGTTATTCAATAGTCCCTCCAAGGATAGTCAAAGCTTGTTTCGAAATTTCAGATTTCAGGAAAGAAATTTATCTTTTCCATGGGATAGTACTTACTGTTATCAAAAAATCTGAATATCATATATGTCTGTATTCTCAGATATTTGAACGAAAAGATACGAAATAATTTCTGTATTTTTTAACAACATTTAACATGCGTGTCTAATGTTGTCATATAAATGTGTACATAGTAGGATCTCTAAAAACCTGAAATATATACACAATGTGAGGAAGCAAGACTTTCCACTGGTGTGTTTTAAAATTGCCAAACATTCTCGGCTGCCCAGTTTTTGTTGAGTCGTTCATAGTGTGCGCCTTAATACAAGACTTACATTTTTCTTTTTTTTCTTACTGTCGTGAAATGTGTCGATTTTTACACCTATACTACAGCTGTGTTCGCCAGCTTAAGGATTGTGTTTTGCAGGTAACTTTGAGTGACATCCTACCCATTTCAATTTATTAAGACCCTCCCCCCCCATTCTAACATTTTCAAGTAAATCCCCCCCCCCCCACCCTCCCTGCTTAATAGCCCCCCCCCCCCTACAATTATGTCCCGGAGAGTAACGAACACAACGATGTTTGAAGCGTTTTTGTATGGTAATACGCATCTTTTGTATGGATATTGTTGGACGGTAGATTATTGCTTGGTCCAGTTGTTTGTTTCACTTTCTTAACCCTTTCGGTACGCGTTGGCATTGTGACTGCGTATAAAAATCATTAAAATTTCCGCGTTGGCAGTCCGACTGCCAATGAAAAAATCGCGCGACCGAATCGCTACGGCTTTTCCTAGACTAGAAAGCAAAATATATTCCGAAACTAGAATAAATTTCCAAATCGGGGAAAAAACTTACATTCGGTCAACCAATCCGTTTCGGATGATGACGTCAATAAAAATCCTTTAAACCTTAATATCTCCTTAACCGTTCGTCAAATGCACATGATCCTATATATTTTCTTGATCAGCGTTTTAAGCTCTACACAAATTAAACAAATTTCGGAAACAAAAATTTTAGTGTTATAACAACGGGCCACTGCTGACGTCATCAAAACTCCTAAAATCTTCTATTTCTTATGCTTCGTCTGCCTGAGTGGATTTTTCCACGGGCCCTGATAACTAAGTTAGGAATCACAGTCAGCAAACGTTTTCTGAGACTTTTTCTTGTGTTTTGATGGTTACCGCAGATTTCTATTCAAATTCCTCGGTTTACTAGAACCGCCATATCTTGTGTTTACTTTAACATTTTTAAACCATTTTTTTGCAGTAGGTCACTCTTATAATTAGGTATATGGATTAAGACATATTTACAACTATATTTGAAGGAATACATTTTTTAAGCTTGAACAAAACGAAAAGTTACACTTTTTAAAAAAAAAATGATCCGCCATTATGGATTTTTGGTCCAGATGGAGTGCATGAAATTTTTTTTTCCATTTTCCGCTAAGATAGGGTTTCAGAAAAAAGTGTGAAAATTTCAATATGATTGCATTACTACTGAAAACTCAACCTTAGTTCGACATTAAATAAAAAAAATTCTGGAAGTCAACACTGTGGAATTCATTATGTCGCAAAACAGGAAACATCATCATAATAATAATAATGAATATACTTAGTGGCATGCCCAGAAAAATCGCTTTGCTTTTAGACATCAATTACAATTGTTTCCACTGCAGGCAACAAAAATGACATGACATACATGACATACAATTGCAGTCTCGTAACTGAAAACTCAACCTTAGGTCGACATTGAACAAAAAATTTCTTTAAGTCAACACTACTAAATTCATATGTCACAAGACAGGAAACATCATGACATATAAATACTGGCCTGAAACTGAAAACTCAACCTTAGGTCGACATTAAACAAATTATTTTTTTGTCGAAGTCAACACTGCTGAATTCATATGTCACAAGACAGGAATCATCATGACATACAAATACAGTTCTGTAACTGAAAACTCAACCTTAGATCGACATTGAACAAAAATTTTCTGGAAGTCAACACTACTGAATTCATATATGTCACAATACAGAAAACATGACATACAATTACAGTCTTGTAACTAAAAACTCAACCTTAGGTCGACATTAAATGAAAATTTTCTGGAAGTAAACACTACTGAATTCATATATGTCGCAATACAGGAAACATCATGACATACAAGTACAGTCTTGTAACTAAAAAGTCAACCTTAGGTCGACTTTAAATGAAAATTTTCTGGAAGTCAACACTACTGAATTCATATATGTCGCAAAACAGGAATCATCATGAGATACAAGTACAGTCCTGAAACTGAAAACTCAACCTTAGGTCGACATTACACAAATATTTTCTAGAAGTCAACACTACTGAATTCATATCTCACAATACAGGAATCATCATGACATACAAGAACAGTTCTGTAACTGAAAACTCAACCTTAGGTCGACATTAAATAAAAGTTTTCTAGAAGTCAACACTATTGAATTCATATGTTACAAGACAGAAATCATCATGACATAAAAGTACAGTTCTATAAACTGAAAACTCAACCTTAGATCGACATTAAATAAAAAATATCTGGAAGTCAACACTACTGAATTCATATGTCATAAGACAGGAAACATCATGACATTCAAATACAGTTCTGTAACTGAAAACTCAACCGTTGGTCGACATTAAACAAAAAATTTCTGGAAGTCAACACTGCTGAATTCATATGTCACAAGACAGGAAACATCATGACATACAAATACAGTTCTGTAACTGAAAACTCAACCTTAGGTCGACATTAAACAAAATATTTATCGCAGTCAACACTACTGAATTCATATATGTCGCAAAACAGGAATCATCATGAGATACAAGTACAGTCCTGAAACTGAAAACTCAACCTTAGATCGCAATTAAACAAAATGTTCCGGAAGTCCACACTACTAAATTCATATATGTCGCAAAACAGGAAACATATGACATACAAGTACAGTCTTGTAACTGAAAACTCAACCGTTGGTCGACATTAAACAAAAAAATTCTGAAAGTCAACACTACTGAATTTATAGGTGACAATACAGGAAACATCATGACATACAAGTACAGTCCTGAAACTGAAAACTCAACCTTAGAATTCAATATGTCAACAAGACAGGAAACATCATGACATACAAATACAGTTCTGTAACTGAAAACTCAACCTTAGTCGACATTAAACAAAATTTCTGAAGTCAACACTACTGAATTCATATATGTCGCAAACAGGAAATCATGACATACAAGTACAGTCCTGAAACTGAAAACTCAACCTTAGATCGACATTAAACAAAAATTTTCTGAAGTCAACACTACTGAATTCATATATGTCACAAGACAGGAAACATCATGACATACAAGTACAGTCTGTAACTGAAAACTCAACCTTAGGTCGACATTAAATAAAAATTTCTGGAAGTCAACACTACTGAATTCATATGTCGCAATACAGGAAACATCATGACATACAAGTACAGTCTTGTAACTGAAAACTCAACCTTAGGTCGACATTAAATAAAAATTTCTGGAAGTCAACACTACTGAATTCATATGTCACAAGACAGGAAACATCATGACATACAAGTACAGTCTTGTAACTGAAAACTCAACCTTAGGTCGACATTAAATAAAATTTCTGGAAGTCAACACTACTGAATTCATATATGTCACAAGACAGGAAACATCATGACATAAAGTACAGTCTTGTAACTGAAAACTCAACCTTAGGTCGACATTAAATAAAAATTTCTGGAAGTCAACACTACTGAATTCATATATGTCACAAGACAGGAAACATCATGACATACAAGTACAGTCTTGTAACTGAAAACTCAACCTTAGGTCGACATTAAATAAAAAATTTCTGGAAGTCAACACTACTGAATTCATATATGTCACAAACAGGAAACATCATGACATACAAGTACAGTCTGTAACTGAAAACTCAACCTTAGGTCGACATTAAATAAAAATTTTCTGGAAGTCAACACTACTGAATTCATATGTCACAAGACAGGAAACATCATGACATACAAGTACAGTCTTGTAATCTGTAAACTGAAAAACTCAACCTTAGGTCGACATTAAATAAACATTTCTGGAAGTAAAACACTACTGAATTTCATATTGTCACAAGAACAGGAAACATCATGACAATACAAATTACAGTCCTGAAACTGAAAACTCAACTTAAATCGACATTAAAACAAAACATTTCTGAAGTCAACACTACTGAATTCATATATGTCACAAGACAGGAAACATCATGACATACCAAGTACAAGTCTTGTAACTGAAAACTCAACCTTAGGTCGACATTAAATAAAAATTTCTGGAAGTCAACCACTACTGAATTCATAATGTGACAATACAGGAACATCATGACATACAAGTACAGTCTTGTAACTGAAAACTCAACCTTAGGTCGACATTAAATAAAAATTTTCTGTAAGTGAACACTAGCTGAATTCATATGTCACAAGACAGGAAACATCATGACATACAAGTACAGTTCTTGTAACTGAAAAACTCAACCTTAGGTCGACATTAAATCAAAAAATTTCTGGAAGTCAACACTACTGAATTCATAATGTCACAAGACAGGAAACATCATGACATACAAATACAGTCTTGTAACTGAAAACTCAACCTTAGGTCGACATTAAATAAAAACATTTCTGGAAGTCAACACTGCTGAATTCATATGTCACAAGACAGGAAACATCATGACATACAAATACAGTTTCGTAACTGAAAACTCAACCTTAGGTCGACAATTAAACAAAAAATTTCTGGAAGTCAACACTACTGAATTCATATGTGCAAAACAGGAAACATCATGACTACAAGTACAGTCCTGTAAACTGAAAACTCAACCTTAGGTCGACATTAAACAAAAATTTTCTCGAAGTCAGCACTACTGAATTCATATGTCACAAGACAGGAAACATCATGATATACAAATAAAGTCTCGTAACTGAAAACTCAACCTTAGGTCGACATTAAATAAAAATTTTCTGGAAGTCAACACTACTGAATTCATATATATGTCGCAAGACAGGAATCATCATGACATACAAGTACAGTTTTGTAACTGAAAACTCAACCTTAGGTCTACATTAAAAAAAATTTTCTGGAAGTCAACACTACGGAATTCATATGTCACAAGACAGGAATCATTCATGACATACAAGTACAAGTTCTGATAACTGAAAACTCAACCTTAGGTCAACATTAAACAAAATTTTCTGGAAGTCAACACTGCTGAATTCATATGTCACAAGACAGGAAACATCATGACATACAAATACAGTTTCGTAACTGAAAATTCAACCTTAGGTCGACATTAAACAAAAATTTCTGGCAGTCAACACTACTGAATTCATATATGTCGCAAAAACAGGAATCATCATGAGATACAAGTACAGTCCTGAAACTGAAAACTCAACCTTAGATCGCAATTAAACAAAAATTTTCTCGAAGTCAGCACTACTGAATTCATATGTCACAAGACAGGAAACATAATGATATACAAATACAGTCTCGTAACTGAAAACTCAACCTTTGGTCGACATTAAATAAAAATTTTCTGGAAGTCAACACTACTGAATTCATATGTCACAAGACAGGACACATCATGACATATACAAGTAAAGGTCGATACCTGAAAAATCAACCTTAGGTCGACATTAACTAAAAAAATTCTGGAAGTCAACACTACTGAATTCATATGTGACAATACAGGAAACATCCTGACATACAAGTACAGTCTTGTAACTGAAAACTCAACCTTAGGTCGACATTAAATAAAAATTTTCTGTAAGTGAACACTGTGGAATTCATGTATGTCACAAGACAGGAAACATCATGACATTACAAGTAAAGTTTGATACCTGAAAATTAAACCTTAGGTCGACATTAAGTGAAAATTTTCTAGAAGTCAACACTGTGGAATTCATATATGTCACAAGACAGGAAACATTGTGACACATAGAAGTAAAGTTTGATACCTAAAAACTCAACCTTAGGTCGACATTAAATGAAAATTTTCTGGAAGTAAACACTACTGAATTCATATATGTCGCAATACAGGAAACATCATGACATACAAGTACAGTCTTGTAACTGAAAACTCAACCTTAGATCGACATTGAACAAAAAATTTCTGGAAGTCAACAAGACAGGAAACATCATGACATACAAGTACAGTCTTGTAACTGAAAACTCAACCTTAGGTCGACATTAAATAAAAAATTTCTGGAAGTCAACACTACTGAATTCATATATATGTCGCAAGACAGGAAACATCATGACATACAAGTACAGTCTTGTAACTGAAAACTCAACCTTAGGTCTACATTAAACAAAAAATTTTTCTGGAAGTCAACATTACTGAATTCATATGTCACAATACAGGAATCATCATGACATACAAGTACAGTTCTGTAGCTGAAAACTCAACCTTAGGTCTACATTAAACAAAATTTTTTCTGGAAGTCAACACTACTGAATTCATATGTCACAATACAGGAATCATCATGACATACAAGTACAGTTCTGTAACTGAAAACTCAACCTTAGGTCAACATTAAACAAAAATTTTCTGGAAGTCAACACTGCTGAATTCATATGTCACAAGACAGGAAACATCATGACATAGAAATACAGTTCCGTAACTGAAAATTCAACCTTAGGTCGACATTAAACAAAAAATTTCTGGCAGTCAACACTACTGAATTCATATGTCACAAGACAGGACACATCATGACATATACAAGTAAAGGTCGATACCTGAAAAATCAACCTTAGGTCGACATTAACTAAAAAAATTCTGGAAGTCAACACTACTGAATTCATATGTGACAATACAGGAAACATCATGACATACAAGTACAGTCTTGTGACTGAAAACTCAACCTTAGGTCGACATTAAATAAAAATTTTCTGTAAGTGAACACTGTGGAATTCATGTATGTCACAAGATAGGAAACATCATGACATTACAAGTAAAGTTTGATACCTGAAAATTAAACCTTAGGTCGACATTAAGTGAAAATTTTCTAGAAGTCAACACTGTGGAATTCATATATGTCACAAGACAGGAAACATTGGTGACACATAGAAGTAAAGTTTGATACCTAAAAACGTAACCTTAGGTCGACATTAAATATAAAAAAATTTGGAAGTCAACACTGTGGAATTCATAAAAGTCATAAGACAAGAAACATCGTGACATTATACAAGTACAGTCCTGTAACGGAAAACTCAACCTTAGGTCAACATTAACCAAAGATTTTCTGGAAGTCAACACTGTGGAATTCATAAAGTCACAAGACAGGAAACATCATGACATATAGAAGTACAGTCTCGTAACTGAAAACTCAACCTTAGGTCGACATGAAATAAAACTTTTCTTTAAGTCAACACTACTAAATTCATATGTCACAAGACAGGAAACATCATGACATACAAATACAGTTCTGTATCTGAAAACTCAACCTTAGGTCGACATTAAACAAATATTTTCTGGAAGTCCACACTACTGAATTCATATATGTCGCAATACAGGAATCATCATGACATACAAGTACAGATCCTTGGTCGACATTAAAAAAATTTTCTGGAAGTCACACTACTGAATTCATATATGTCACAAGACAGAAACATCATGACATACAAGTACAGTCTTGTAACTGAAAACTCAACCTTAGGTCGACATTAAACAAATATTTTCTGGAAGTCCACACTACTGAATTCATATATGTCACAAGACAGAAATCATCATGACATACAAGTACAGTCTTGTAACTGAAAACCCAACCTTAGGTCGACATTAAACAAAAAAATTTCTGGAAGTCAACACTACTGAATTCATATATATGTCGCAATACAGGAATCATCATGACATACAAGTACAGTCTTGTGACTGAAAACTCAACCTTAGGTCGACATGAAATAAAAATTTTCTGAAAGTCAACACTACTGAATTCATATATATATGTCACAAGACAGGAAACATCACGATGTACGTTCTACACCTGAAAACTCAACGTAGGTCGACATTAAACGAAAATTTGCTGAAAGTCAACACTGTGGAATTGATATGTCACAAGACAGGAAATATAATGACATACAGATACAGTCCTGTAACGGAAAACTCAACCTTATAAAATTAGTAAACGCTATGTCAACTTAGTCCGCTAACTTCATGCCAACTATCTGCTCTACCATCTGAGCTACCCTCTTGCATATAAAAGGGATTGGATTCGAACCAATGACATAATAGTGGCATATGGCAAGGACCAGAAATATATCTTTACATCAGAAAATAGCTGAAATATTAGGACTAGTCACAGTTTGATTGCAGAAAATTAATTTGTGACCCAGCGTTTTTCTTCCCATTTTCTTTGATGTTGGTGGTAAGAAGAATTGATGCTGGGTATTCCTGGGTAATAAAATGTAGTCATTTTGTGTGCTTTGCCTATTGTGATAATTCCTAGAATTTCTTTAAACAACAAGTATTTGTAATGCACGCTTTTTTTTATAAGAATATTGTTTTTTCATTTCAGCCTCAATATTCCTTATTTTTTGACCAATATCAGCCTCATTTATTCTTAATAATATTCTTAGCATTCTTAGCCTGAAAACATGTAATCAGCCTTAATGTAATGCTATGTGTAACGATGGACCCGTTTTGGATGGATAAAGAAGTTCGGTTTACTTTATATACAATAAGAAAGTAAACTTCTAATCAAATTTTGTGCATCAGCCAAATTTTTCATATCTAGAGTAAAAAGAAGAGTCTGAGCTTATTCTTAGGATATTCTTAACTTTTGACCCATTTTCCAGCCTCGATACTCTTATAGAGTATGTTCTTATGAAAAAAAAGCGTGTACAGGTATTAACGACTTGACTTGAATCCCAAAATTTTGCTGAAACTGCGTTTCAACATTTTATTTTTATAGAAATCCATAATATAATTCTCGCACCTTTGTGAAAATTTCAAAATAAGAGAATCCACCCTCACAAGTCTGACCATTTTTATCCTTTCTGTGGGAGTCAAATAGGCATATAATTTTAATCCCAAATAAGGGCAATACTATAGCTAACCCTTGCAGTAAATATTAAAGGGGAACTCCAGTAAAAATCACTTTTTTCTTTTTTGTTTTATACGTACTCAGAAAAGCATAAGAAATAAAAAAAAACTTACTTCACTTGTTTTCCTTATTTAAAATTGTTGTACTAGCCTTCGCATATTCAATTTTTTTCTCTTAAAAAAACAGACAGGCGCGATTTCATTTAGGACTGGACCCGATTATAAATAATGACATCACATCACGCAGAAAGTTTAAGCGAGCGCAGAGAACGTTCATGTTAAGACCTAATAGCTTACATTTAAATCGCTTTTTGTATGTAATTTACGTTTAAATCTTTAAAAAATGGTTAGTTGCTCTGCGTTTCGATGTACCAATCGATCAGAGAAGTGTAAAGAAGTCAGTTTTCACAGAATCCCGTATGTGAAAAAGAAAAAAGAACTTAGACAAAAATGGCTAAACAAAATACGTCGTGCAGGTGATCTATCAAGCGATCAAAGTTTTTACATTTGTTTGTCGCACTTCACAGATAGATAGTTCTTTTAAAAGAGATATCCAGGAAATAAACTTCCATATTAAAATATATTCCAACTTCGTAAAAATGCCATTTTAGCTAGTGAACGCGATCAAAGTTTCTCATTTCATTATTTGTACTTATATCCCACAGAACACAACCAAATAACGTTTTGTACATTTTTATAATAAATAAAAGAACATTATACCAATTTCCAATACAAACACCAACAAAAAAGTTTTCTAGTTACACATGTATCTCTCATAGCGCTCAAGTTTCTATTCTTTGTTTTTCAAAAAAGAAGTTTTATTGATGGAAGGACCCGCCGAATATTTTCGGGGGGTAAATGTGCCCATTTTCTTCAATCTTTGTTACTGTTAAGGCTGCATGTAATGCTGATAATGCAGTTTCTAAAACAGCTTTGTCAAAAAAACCACTTATAAATCAGTAGCTTCTGCAACGCATTTATGACCTACCATAATCATAAGAATGATTTTTATTTATACAATATTAATACCCCCGTTTTACCAACTTATCATGACATGAACATTATTCGATCTTTCGATCACGCATTTCAATGGTCCTCCATCACGGAGAAAATTTCAACGTTACATAAAATTTGTTTGCATTTGTGCGCAAAAAAGCGCGTGCGGAGGAAAGATATTGCTGAACTGTGAAATAAAAATAAATTGGCTTGTAAAGTAAGAAAGATTTTTTACTGAAGCAAATGATAAAGTTTTTTGACGAAAAGAATGTAAAAAAAAGCGATTAAATATATTTTTTATTTCTTTAAAAAGGAAATATTTTGCTAAGAACGTTGCTTTGAGTCAGTAAAAGACACCTCATCACTTTGCATCATTATTTATTTCTCCCGTGTGAGACACAAGAGGTTCGAATGACTGACTGTAGCTTTGTAAAGTCTTTTTCATGAAGAGAATTATCCGATTCTAAGTTTTCTAAGTTATAATCTTCGTCATTATTACAAGACGTCTTATCAACGAACAATGTAAACAGTAAATAAACAAACTTTTAGAAGGTGTGCTGCTGAGCTCACGGACTTTCTGCACGATGTGACGTATGCTCATTTATTCGGACCTAGTCCTCTCGACTTTACGCGACCTTGCAAATTTATTTGAAATTGAAGATGTTTACAGACCCGATTAAGGTATAAATAAAGATTTTTAGCGATTGTAAAAGGTTTTTTTGACATATTTATGTATTGTCTTATCAAAATAAAATTTTTTTCAAAGATTTTTTTTTGATCTTTATTTATGTAATCTAAAATTTGAAAGTTTATCTGAAAAGAGGTTAGCTATCACATATTGCAAGTTGAAAATTACAAAGAGTATATACTACATAACTATTTTTTCAATAGCCTGAATTTGCAAACAATTACGCCGCGTAATTATTTTTTCCAGCCTTCAAATTGAATTTATGTTGCACTCTTTTATGTCCACATTAATTTATATCGTCAAGTTAATTACAAAATAAATTTGCAAAGAACAGGACTTGCTAAACCTTATTTCAAAATTTATAAAGGGACAGCTCATGGAAAAAATGATCAAAAATCCCTCCAAAAGTTTTTTGTGCTGACTAACATTTTCAAAGGGAAAATGCATGTTAAAAGTATATATACATACTAGCTGTAAGACTCTGTATACTGTACAAGCCAATCAGATATACAAAAAAATAAAATTTAGGAATGTTGCTTTTTGCCAGGTCTTACTGGAGATGAATGAATGTTATTTCAGAATTATCGGTATGATTTTAGGATTTTGATAAACTAGAATGGATGATGGAAAGTTATGCCCCATGTTCAATTTCAAGATGTTTTGATAACTTTTGGTCAAAGTCAAAGAATTATTTCTGCACCAAATTTGTTTCATCAATGTCATGTGGTTGCGTTTTTTATAATTGTGGATATATTGTATATATATAGACTACAATTGTGGGCAGCAGACTTTCCAGACAACAGTGTTTTACCTTGCAAATTTTCATCAGTTTGAGAAAATAATTTAGGTATTTCATGTGGCAATACACTTCTTTTTTTTATAAGAACCCAGAAATTTGGCTTCAGCCTGAAGTGTTCTTATTTTTTTCACCCATTCAGCCTGAAATTGTTCTTATTCTGTTTTTTTGACCACATTTTGACCAATTTTATTCTTTAGAAGATTTTGCAACCTAAAACCTAAGTTTTGTAAAATCGCAACAATTGAATCTATGAAAATTTATAACTTGAGAGATATTTCTCCATGTTTGTTGTGTTTTTGACAGAAAAATTTCATCCTTGCTATTGTTCTTATTTTGTTCTTATTTTTCAACAATTTTCAGCCTCATTGTTCTTATAAAATTGTTCTTATATAAAAAAAAGTGTATTAATGAAAACTTTACCTCCTGCTTTTAAAAAAGTTCATCTAATCCTGATTAATGTTGAGACAGAACAATTTAACATTTATTAGATGAAATTCGAAATAATAAAGCAAATAAAGCCACATTTTCTTATGTTCACATCATGTTTCCTTGTCCAAAGCCGCCATTTTGTGATGTTATTTTTCAAATTAAACTCGGTTTGACGTCATATCCCGGATGGAGGAAAAAAGATTCTTGAACATTTGCTGCATAACCCATTAAATACAACTCGGACCAAAAAAGAAGTCTAAATTATTACACTTAAGTTTAATTTTGTGAATAATTATAAAATGTATTCTCGTGCGATACCTTTTTACAATAAGAATAATAGAAGTAGTGCTAGAAAGCATCGTTTTTTCACACTAGCCAACAAATAAAAAACAACAAGTTGTGTAGAGTCATTCAGAAAGTCGACACTCTTCCAGAACAAGTTTTCAGGGGCGGATACAAAAAATGCTTGTCGAGTCAAACTAAGCAATAAAATTCTGTCTACGTGGGTATTCCTACACGTTTTTTTAATAAAACTCGTCTTCAGTATATATATACCTGTTTTAAATATTAAAACACAAAACAAGGGGTGCACAACCGCTTGGTTATACATAAAATAGTGCTTTGTATATGCAAAATCCCTGGCCGCATGAAAGTCAGCAAAAGCGAAATTATCATCCAGGAGTGATGTCTAAAGCTTTCATAAAAATGTTTACATTTCGAAACAAGATGGCGACCGGCACGAACCTTCTTCCCTAGCTTAATTTTGCAACTTTAGGGGCCTTCGAAAATTTTTTTAGGCCCCGTTAATGGGTTATCGGCCGTTAAGGGTTAAGGGCGCCGTTAAGTCTGTACTTTTAAAAAAAAATCCGTTAAGGATCGGGAAAGACCGAAAATTTGTTGATTGTGTATATTTCGCTGACGAAAAGCCTCAAAATAATAGCCATGGAGAAGCAATCGCATAAATTCTTTTTTTAGGGATCCGCTAAACAGAGGGGTCCGAATCTTAGCGGCGATATCCCGCTAACGGGGCCCAAAAAAAATTTTGAAGCCCCCTTAACGACAAATATCTTACAAAGAAATCAAAACAAATATAAAAGAATATTGTTTTCGTAATTAGTATTGTACTTTGAGTAGATTTTCGATTACAGTGGGAAGTAAGTTTTAAACACAAATCAAAAGTCGAAGTTCCAGTAGCACAACTAGTAGCTCCTTCCATTGGCAGACTTTCAATGATAGTATAGTGGCCAGCTAGCTAACATACAAAAAACATAAGGCATATAAGTTCCCTTTATTTTATGAGGCAAGAGTTTCCTGATAGGGACTTAAGATTTTTTTTGGCACTGGTTGAGATTGGATCTAGTCTATCGTTACCTATCAAAAAACAAAGCAACAACTTACTTTACTTTAAATATCGTTCTGAGGAAGTCATTCTTAATGAATCTGCAACCTACTGAGTGAGAGCTGTGCAATGGTCCCGTCTCGCAAAAATATATAAAGTTAACGGTCGGTGGTCCGGAAAGCAAGCTGCCGCTCAAGATACGGCCATATTTTTCTTATGAATTTGTATATATTCAAAATATGGACAAAATATTTTGAAATGGTTGCACTTACCTATGTTAATTAAGAGAGTCCTTTAAGACAAATCTTTAAACACATTAAACCATGCAATATATACCGCAGGTGAAGTTTGAAAACGATATATATGTCATGTGCACCTACGGTAGACTTTTCAACACCCCGTCGACTTAGCGTAATATACGCAATGCTGGACCAATTTTTATTTTCCACGTAGAAAATGCCTCCGCTGCAGCTGTTATTTTCGGAATGGACACATGTGGCATGGAGCTAGAACCCCAAGGCATAAACTTTCTTTCATCTGCGGAGTATATCATTAAAATTTTACCTCAAACGTTAAGTCGACAGTAATTTCTGTCGACCTAGCGAACTTGTCGACCTAAGGTTGCATTATAAACATTATTTTGTCGACTTAAGGTTGAACCAGAGTTATATATATATATATATATATATATATATATATATATATATATATATATATATATATATATATATATATATATATATATATATATATATATATATATATATATATATATATATATATATATATATATATATATATATATATATATATATATATATATATATATATATATATATATATATATATATATATATATATATATATATATGAGTTTTAGCTAGCTATAGCTACCTTCATTTAAATCTGTAAGAAAGAGAGAAAGAAGAAAATTATTCGAAACTAGCTAGCTAGCTAAGACTCACTCTGTGTTTAAAATGAAATACCTAGCATGGACAAATAAGTTTATTATATAGTTATACACAGTGTAGCCATAGCTAGCTAGCACCAGGGGTGAAAACTTCTCAGGGGTTATCCTAGCACCTTTTGTTGAACTTTTTTATAGTTATAACTGACCTGGCTTTGTGGAAACTAAAGAATATGTCCACTGTTTGTTTATTTTGTGTAATTCGCTACAAGAAAAAGCTTTTTGTTGCACATCCTAGGCCTGGGTGACTAGCTAGGCAGTTTTGCTAAATGAAATTTATCTGACAAATCAATGCCAACAAACACGTGTGTTACATAAGTTAGTGCCTACTGTAAGTCTTCCAGGTTTACGTCAAAACCATTTTTGTTTATTTTCTGACAAGTAACTTTCATCATGTTTGACAATGATATTTTTCATAAATATAGTTGGGGACTGACTCCTTCACACAAAAAATCTAAAATCTTAAATCGATGTCACCAATATTTATTCACTGTTTCCTCTTCAGTGTGCAGCTCAATGATATAAGATTATATACATTTTTTTGATGAACAGCTAGCTGATAAGATATATAGCTATATATAAATAAAAAATATGTATATGTGGGGTTCGATCCTGTAGTGAGATAAAAAGCAATTGCAAACTTGTCTCACTACAGACCGATGGCTCAGTTGGCAGAGCAGTGGGGCGATAACCCAATGGTTGCTGGTTTGAATATTCCCCAGAGTTTTTAATAAATCTTACATTGACATTATTTTTTATTTCTTTAGCTTCGTCAAGTCACTTTACTGCAAAGAAAAAGAAGATTCAAAAACTTACATTTGGAAAACGCCTAAAGGTAATCAAATCTGAATTTTGTGTTGATATCTGTAACCTTCCTAAACAGGTGGATTTTTCATAGGCTATTAACCTTTTCTATAACAATATTCATATTTTTGTGTGTTAAAAGTGGTCATTTCACATGCAGGCAAGGATAATATATATATATTATTATGTATATATATATATATATATATATATTTACAACAGGCAAATCCTTGTGGATTTTCTGATGGGCTAACAATGAATTTTGGTTTATTACAGTATCTTAGTCATAACTTAGTTATGGAAAACTGTTTGTTTATTTTAGAAATGTGAGGAATGCAATGCAAAAAATGAGATTGCAACTAAAAAATGCATTGAATGTGGTAATATAATAAAAAAAACCCGAAAGGGTATAGAACATTATATTCCTGCTGGTAAGAGCAATCCTACCTTGCAAAAAGATATTATCCATGGACGGGTATGTGATAAATAACAATAGAATTTTTAAATACTTTTGGCTGAAGTTTCTAGCTCTTAAATATATTGTTTTTTTTATAATCAGTTGCTTGGTTTAAATGAACAACATGGCTATCATTCAGTCCTATTTATGATTAAAAAGGGAACCAAGAACATCACTTGTGATTCATATGCAACTCCTGGCTTTGCCGAAGAATTCCTGGGCCCCAGAGAAAATAGAACGCCAAATGGTAGCATTATAATTAGGACCATTAAAGATTGCTTTCAAGGTATATATGTATACTATCTATATAATATATCTTGTATTTTGTGTTTTATGTAATGAAACCATGAATCTTCAGTATGACTAATGACTGATGAAATAAAATGCTAGTGTGTCGTTGTTACGAGGTGTGGATTAAATCCATATCCGTCTAGCAGCTAACATTTTAATTTTTATAGAAACACATGATATCAGCGCAACACGACATGTGAACAAAGATTCTGAAGTAGATCAGATATCTACCAGAAAATTTAGAAGGTAGTTATAAATAAAGTTTCACAAACCACTTTTCAAAGGCATATTTTGTCATAGTACCACAAGCAGCTCATACAGAACACTTTTCTAATCTACTTTCTTATTCTCAAACTGTAAGTTTAGAAATACATTTTTTATTTTAGAACAAAACAGAAATATGGATGAGATGGTGCAAACGTACTTTTGGAGGAGCTGCCTAACCAAAACAATGGTACTTGTTTCAGAAATTTAAATGTTTTTAACATATTCTACATTTTTTATTTTTAAGCATGAAGATTCTATCCACCTAAATACTTGATTCTAAGCAAAGAGAAAACTTATATATTTAAAAATTATTTGTAGAAACCAATGCCACACCTGATGTTGTGGAAGAGAGCGTGTATCGTGGAAACTTTGTGGATGGTGTATCAGGTGAGAAGATTTTTACTGCAATTTATTTTTAGCTGATCTGAGACAAAAGTAAATATCATGTTGTTTTTTTGTTTAGTGTTACCAAAATCAGAAATAACTGTTGGGCATATATTGTCTGTATATGCTCAACCTGATGACAATGAAACGTTTTGGCTTTTAAAAGTAGTGTCTTCAACCGGGCGTAAAATTGAAGGCATGTGGCTGAATAAGCTATCAGAATGTAGATATGGTATTGGTGACCCATGTAAGGTTGTGTGGAACAACATTGTGAGAATTTCGAAGGATGGTAAAACATACTTTGTCCTTCATGCTCTGAGTGAGGCTGGTGTGTTCCATATATCAGGAGAAGCTGAGCAATTACTCATATCTAATTGTAACTAATACAGTTTCTCTTTTTTGTCTCTATGACATAGAATTGTATACTTTTCTATCTATACATAGATCTGTATACTTTTCTAGTTGTTTGCGAATATGCTTTGAGAAATTTGTACATTTTACAACACATATTGTTACATTATCTTACGTAAATCCAAATATACAGATCCAAAAGAGAAACTGTTGATGTAAATTTAATGTATATTTATGTATATTGAAATACATATGATGTAAATATATATGTTTTTGTTCTTTTTTTTGTTCATTAGTGTGGATAAATTTTCAAAATTGAATAAAGGCATGTAAAATTTGCGCACTGTTAATAGAAGAAAAATGT
The DNA here is from genome assembly GCA_030067915.1 of Hydractinia echinata. Lineage (NCBI taxonomy): Eukaryota > Metazoa > Cnidaria > Hydrozoa > Anthoathecata > Hydractiniidae > Hydractinia > Hydractinia echinata. The sequence goes on from JASGCC010000657.1 coordinate 38,178, forward strand.
TACTTGTTGAGAAAATGTCTATATATACGTTCTTTCATTAGGTCATTCTAAATAAAAAAACAATGTCAAAATCGAATGAATCGAAGTTCAAGTATTCTGGTGATCGTAACTTTTATCCAGGTACTTTTTTCATAATATCTGTATATCTATATAAAAACGTGTTTTAATTTCTTTGGTCACATTTTAAATATTGGCTTACACTTTGATCGTATATATTCTTTATGTTCTTTAATTATGCTGTCTTACTTGTTCGCTTGTAATCCTGAAATTATTGTTATATGTTCTTATGATAGTGACCTCGATTAGCTTTTTAAGTCTCCTTCCATTTAGAAATTTTAATTATTACCTTGATACTATATCTATGTGGGAAATGAATACTAGAAATAAGGGAAGTCCTGTATTTACTGTGAATAACAACATTATCTTAAAAGTACTATTTGTGTGTGTTTTTATTATTTTATTATTTAGAACTGCCATTTATTCACAACATTCCTGCCGACAACAATCCAAGGTGGTTAAATAATTCACTCTAGTTGTTGTTGTTGTTTTTGCTGTTGTTATTGTTTTGGTTCATTGTACATTGCCAAAATTTTAATTTTGCTTGAATTAAATATGCGAAAGTTGATGCGAAAAAGTTTGTTTTTTACCTAAAAAAATTACTATATTATGCATTATAAATTTCAGACATATTCAGGCTATAAACTTCGTGCGTCGACGGTGCACTGAGATCCTAAGCGATCTACAGAATCATCTTGGTAGTACAGATGCTGTAAAGGTGTCATAGCAATAAATAGCAGAATAATATATGAAGTGAAATGTCCATTCAATAGATGTCAATATGTAGGAGATAAAGTTGACCGTCATATGAAAGCTGTGCACTCGGTTTCAGACAACTTTTCAAATCAAGACAAGTTAGACTGTTTAATTATTACACGAAGATTTATCGTATTGGTCAAGTCAAACCTCTTCCTTGTAAAGCTTGTAACAGGTATGTTATTTTATTTTTTATTACGAAAAGTCCGTAGAAAAATATATATTTTGACTATTTTTACGTGTCTTGTCAATGCTAGATTAACGAAAGGGCCTCTCGCCTTAAAGCTCTTTTTTTCCACATTATGAAACATGTAGTTTGTTTATTTTAGATACTTCGACAGATTTATGACACACGTCAAAAAACACACAATAGAAAACAGCGAAAGAGTTTTGTCGATTTCCCGCCGTTTCGATAAGGCTTTAAAGAAGAAATATGATAGTTTTTAGGGGTTTTATTCTTTTTATGTAACTTGTAAGACCAATTTTTTTTTTTAAATATATATTCAGCAATTGGCGTTAATTGTTAAAATCATTTCCCAGCTTGAAAATAGGTTAAAGAAATAAGAAATTTTATTAGCACCAAAGCTTCCGATACTTATCGTGTTCTGTGAGTTCAGTATGAGAAAAGTAAAAGCTAGCCTAAATGCGAATTTGGTCGAAGTTAATTGTTAATAAACAGCTTAGTCTGTAAAAATAAGAACAAGCAATATCAAGTCACACTTAATTTCTTTTTTGTTGCTTACAAAAAAAACCTGTACCTAAAAAGGACGGGCAAACCCGTGGATTTTTCCAGTAGTACAGTATAAACGCGTGCATTCGACCTTTCATGAAAAGGGGGCTGTGAAAAATAATATATTAGTAATTGGTGAATTTTATTATTGCACATCCGTATTTTCATTCTCAACGGAGAAATTTTTACCCCGATCGGACCTCAGGCACTATGTTAGTGATGAGCAAAGTTGTTCTTCTTCAATATGAATATATATTATTCCTTCGCCATATATAATATGAAACCTCTCCTCTATATCGAACATCTTGTGGGCCCAATGAAAGCGATGTGCGCTGAATCTAGGTGGTGGTACGGTAATTTAGAAAAAGGGGGTAAGGCGGAAGGCGTTTCTGACTGGAAGTGAAGAGGCGTGATGTCGTACGGCCAAAACATAAATCGAAATAACAAAACACATTTACTAAACCACGAAAATCCGAACACAGACTAATGAACAAGAGAATTACGCACCAAAACATAAGAAATACGCTCTACCCAAGAGAAACACAAAGAAAAAAAGTGGCTACAAGCGAATAACACAACAACAAAACGCAAAGAAGGAGATCCAAGTATTTTTTTTCTTGTCGAGTTTAAGGCCTACATAATCAACATTTAAATAAAAAAATCGATGCCTAGAGTGCAAAATGATGAAATATTCATTATGTTCAGAAATTATGAATATTTATTCATTGAATTGGATATAACATGTATAGCTGTGTTTTTCAAGAAATAATTTAACTTTCTGACAAAGAACACCGATAGTGGCAGAATATTCTTATAATAAGTCAGACATTCGCTCATTGTTTCCTCAAATAATTATTTTTTTTTCGTGCCGGCGTGATACAACTAATTAATAAGCCGGCTTGGTACAACTAAGTCAATTAAATGACGCTTTTTTACCTCGCTAATCATCGCACGTGGTTTGTTATCGATCACTTACCAAATTTGTTAAGCATGACCAACAAACAAATTGAGAAAGAATTACAGTGGAATCTCTCTAAAGCGGACACTTCATAAAACGGACACTTTTTTTCGCATCAAATGAGATTTTCCCTTAAAAAACCTCTGTGTAAAGCGGACGCATGAAAAATAAACTTGTCGCAGCCCGATTATTGACGAGGAAAGTCAAGACATGCTGTCATCAGTTACGAAAAAAGTGGAGGATCTCGAAATATTTCACAAAAAGTTCACATTCATCAAATTATATGTCTCATTTCCTTGATTGAAAGAAAAAACGTATATAAACAAAGAAAGTCATGTTTCGGCAAAATTTTGCTCTGAAAGTGATTTTTGGATGCATACTTTATAAAGCGGACACTTTTATAAGACGGACACTACTTTTTTTTCTCACCAATGGTGTCCGCTTTAGAGAGATTCCACTGTATATAGAGGTAACCCTTTCGTTATAATCAGACCCTTTATAATGACCGACCGCTTACGGGTTTACCCGCACAACATCCTTTCTCTACATACGATACTTCGAATCCTCCACTGGAGAGTAGGGACACCCGAATCGAAAAACAAAAAAACGCACTGGGTTTTTTTGTGTTGAGGACCAAGAGGAGTGGAAGAGGGTTGTGGGGTAACTTAGCGGTGATTTTCAACATATCGATCCACCAAATTCTTATCATAGTAATATATTATAAACATATGGGTAAACTGCTGCAACCGCACACTATCTACTTAGAATACTTGAATATAAAAATATGAAAACACAGTAAGGCGGCAGGGTACAACTCTTTTTCACTGAATCATGAATTTGTTATTTTGCTCGCATGTTTATTCGCATGTCGATCCATCAAATGTCTTATCATAGTAATATATTATATACATACGAGCGTTACACCGGCTGCAATCGCAGACTTATCTACTTAGAATACTTGGATATAAAAAGAAGGCGGCAGGGTACAACTCATTTTCACTGAATCATGAATTTGTAATTTTGGTCGCCTGTTTATTCGCATGTCGATCCATCAAATGTCTTATCATAGTAATATATTATATACATACGAGCGTTACCGGCTGCAATCGCAGACTTATCTACTTAGAATACTTGGATATAAAAAGAAGGCGGCAGGGTACAACTCTTTTTCACTGAATCATGAATTTGTTATTTTACTCGCCTGTTTATTCGCATGTCGATCCATCAAATGTCTTATCATAGTAATACATTATATACATACGAGCGTTACCGGCTGCAATCGCAGACTTATCTACTTAGAATACTTGGATATAAAAAGAAGGCGGCAGGGTACAACTAATTTTCACTGAATCATGAATTTGTAATTTTGGTCGCCTGTTTTTTTCGCAAAATAAAAATATTTTGGGGTCATTCATATTTCAGTTTGAGGTTAAAAATATTTTATTGCACAGTTAAATCTTCTTATGGCGGTCATAATTGATAGCAGACGTTAAACAGACCGTATTACATCCAGACGGCTATACCCACGCCCCGGTATAAAAAAGAGACAACTATAGGGTAAACTTATTTCGCTCGAAGTTTATTTACTCTGTACCGAATAATCGAACCGCGATAAGGTGTACTTAAGTTCGCTATATACATGTTTTCATAGCCATGTTTAAAAGAAATACAATGCTTAGATTAAGGTACATTTTAACTCCTAATTCGCGAAAGCGATGAATGTAATCTTCTTACTTTTACAAATTCGAGGGAGAAAATGCACGCCAACTATGTGTATGATTGATGTCTTTATTGGAGTCTGGTAACGACATGTGAAAACTAACTTTTCTGGGTCAGAATTTTTTTTTTTTAAACACTCGTACAAGATATAAAAACAAAGCAAAAAAACCGTTTAAATACATTTGTGAAATGTGTCACCTACATTTGACAACACATGTGTAGGCTAAATCGTTGTCCTTGTTAAACAATGGAAATTCGTCAGGTATATTTTTATTCTCGATGAAAGACACTTTTCCGCCGTATGGATCATAACCGTGGCTATCAACAATTACTACACCTCTTTCTGTTGGAAGAATACATACAGCCATGTTATTGACAATTAGTACAGAAAAATAGTTGCACTGCAATTGCGAAGTATTTTCAATATAACGTTTAAACTCCGAAGCGAAAATGTTATTTTCGTCACCAATGTTTATATTTATAGTGGCAGGTAGTATACTTAGAGCCTCCACAATATGGAGAAAACCTCTAGTGTCGTGATGGTCATACAAAAAATTTCCGGCATAAACAGCGCCACAAAAAATGGAGATAAACGATTCGCAGAATTGTTGGTAATTGTTATTTTTTGCTAAAACACCCTTGGAATTAGTCATCATATATCCGACTAGTAGAGAAATGATGACACATGCATTGCTTCCATTACTGCCAGCCAATTTATTTTGGCAACAATCCGTTGGTAGCATAATATCGATTGACTCATTTTTTTCTTTAACAGTACAATCACCAAATGCAAATGAATTTCCGAGTTCCATTCCCATGGATGAAATAAAATCGAATGAGATATCTGCAATATCGAACATTTCAATAGGTGATGTAGCACCGCTCTCTTCATCTGATAGATGTGTGTCACTCTCGTTGCTGTTTTCGGTGCTGCTCTCGTTTCTGCTAATTATGTCACGATTGATGCTCTCAGAGCCTTCACAAACATGTAAACCATCACTGTCGAAGTAACCTCGAAATGTCGCTAACGCTTTTTCAATTTCACCTTGATAATATGCTATCGCAGTTTTTACCAAAACCAATCTCCCTCTGATAGCAGGATCCTATTAAAAAAAATTTTTTCAATTGTTTTCCACAAAGATGTATTTGATGCCTGCTAAAAATACATTACAATTGCATATTCACCATACCATGGAAAAACAAACACCGTATTCCAGTTCTTCCTCTCCACTCGATTCAACTTCTGTCACTACAAAGTAATGAATATATTGCATTAAAAAAATATATCTTAAAGATAAAAACACAGACAGGTCACTGATAAACGAACACATATCGATCTACATGTCTGTATTGTATCCTCTGCGTCTAATGACTGATGCAAAAAAGCAAAAAATAACTAAAAACAATACCAACTGATTCGTTTATAATCTGCCTCGAGCAATTTAACTTTTGAGCAAAAATAATGTAAACAACTTTGCATTTCTTCCAGCAGAATTTCTTTTTCTTCACACAGATGAGTATTATTGAGGTAGGCTTCCACACAAATTCGTCGATCGACAGCTAGGTATATATGTAAGAAAATAATACTTTCATTACAAGAAATATTTTTTTTACTATTACATTAGAAGCGAAAAAAGGACAGTATTTGTCAACATTTTACAATTGTTTAAAATAAATTAGGACATTATCAGGCAAAAGAAATGTCACTAAATCTTTTATCTCAACAAATATTCTGGTAACCTGTTCCAGAGACCACATTGACATTAGTATTGAGCCATGGAAATGACCCTTTTTCGCACAAATCATACAACTCGTTGTCCATCAATATTACAGCAATATAACTTTTGGTATTCGTTCAATATCTCCTTAAATTTATTATTGACAACAGCTTGTTTTCCACGAAGAATATGCCGTCTTTTACTTGTATCTAAACACAAATACATTTCACTGGATATGAAAGGAATTCTTCTGAGAACAGAACAGAACAGAAATGTTTTGTATATACCAGCTGCCTTCTTGATATTCGTTGCCCAAATAACCTTTTCCATAAACAATTTTTCGATTTCTTTTTGTAGTAATGGCTTCCAAACATACTCCTTTATCTGTTCGTAAGAATTTTTAACTACGTTTTTAGTTACACTGACCACCTTACACAGTCTTTCAAACTCTTTTGTCTTGTCAGATTTATCAAAATCGAGCAGTGAATAATATGCCGACTTTTTTATATGTTTTGGAAAAAACATTCCAGCTAATAATTCAATGTGGCTTGATACTTCCAGATCATTTATTAACAACACAGCTTTTTCTGAATTCGTTAGCGACTTTTTCGACTTTGAAAGATGAATACCTGAAATTATGAAAGTATTCCGAATCTTTATGAAAATAAAATTTTGAAATAATAAGTATAGAGCGATAAAAGAATAATTGCCAGGTTCATTTGTTCAAAATTTAAAAACATGTTTACGTCATGTAAAGTACAAATACCTCTAGCTGTGTTTTTTATTTCTTTTATCCAGTCTGACACATTTTCTCGTATTTGTAAGTTAGTTTCACTTTCCAATTTCCGGAGTACTTGGATGGATTTCATTATCTCCCTTTCATTCTAAAAATCCAGTAAAATACATCAATAACATAGTGTAGTATTGGCATACTGTGAAATGCAACTGCATTAGAGATTTAATGAAATAGTTTATCATAAACTATCCACATAAACTATATATATATTGTAAAAAAAATCTATTGTAAACATGGCAATTATAACCTTTATATAACGTTTTTTCAAATTCACCACAATATTTTTAATTTTTCTTTTATTCCATGCCTGCACCATCTCTGTGATTGTTTCCTCACGATCTAAGCAAATTAAATTATATTATGCCTTACATAATACTAAATATCTTATCATGTTAAACAGAACTTACAAACAGAAGCAAACAAAGAAACAGAAAAGCTATAGCATGTCCAACTATGCACTAACTTTCTGGGGTTTGATGTTTTGTAGTTGATCCAAAACGAGATAAGTAACTGAAAATCTGCTCTGTTTCCTCTCCAGTAGATTTACCAGTACCGTTCAACCACTGACCACTCCACAGAACCTTAATTTGGACAAAAACAAAATTGACTTTAAATTGTTTTTAAGTTGATACATATATACATAAGCAAACTTAAACGCTCACTATATACATCATAATCTATCTTTGGTGTCTGAACTTAAAAACATTTTTGTATAAACCAGAATCTTTATGTCATGTATGTTATATAAAAAATTATTACAAAAAAACTTACTTGGCGGTCGTGTGCATGTCCCTTAGCATGCATAATAGATAGAGCTGGTTTAATTGCAATTGAAATGTCAGGTGCATGTTTGCAGATGAATTTCCAAAGTTTACACATTACATCAGCAAAAGAAAATGTCACACTGTTTGGAATCATGAATTCCTTCATTATAAACAAGGAATACCCAAACAGCTCTCCTTGGAACATATTTACAGCTTTCTGTCCAATAACATGCCTACAAGTAGCAACCTCAAGGTCTGTTTCATCTAACGATTTCGCTTTTCTTTTCACATTTCTTGCTGCTGACCATCGCCCCCCACATTGTGTGTCACCCTTGTAAGTAAAATCAAAACACATTTTTCAAATATATGGATATTACAAAGTATATTTCAATTTACTATTACAGATAACATGAAAACAGAGATACATTTAAGAAAAAACACAAACCTTGTTTACAAAAGACCAATTTCCATATAGTTGTTCCAAATATGAATTTACTTTTTCATTTGACCCAAACAGCATTTCACCATAATATGATGGCCTTCTTCGCCTTATAAAAAGTAATAATTGTCTTTTATACTTAATGCATTAAAAATACCTTTCAGATATAAATTTGCACTTGAATAATAAAACTGGTACTCATATGGCAAAAAATTGTTAGTTTAGTCTTACTTGCCGGAGGAGGAATATCTGTATAATTTACAGTTTCCATCTACATGACAGCTGTGTTGTTTTACTGTACATGGCGGACATTCAAGCCAGTTCATCTTTTGAATCATGTCTTTCTCATGTCTCCAATATTTCCATTCTTTAAATGACGATGAGAATGTGTTGACATTGATCATGTTTGTCTAGAAAATGTGTATATATACACGTAAGCAAATCTTTTATTGAGCATACAAAATATTTTCAGAATTTAAAATATGCATGAACTATATATCATTTCTTACTATAGGACAAAGTGAAAAATATTGAAGCAATAAACGTACCCTTCCATAGTATTCAACAATATCACATAATGATGTAAGGAATGCCTTTAAAGAGCTACCAGGCATTCTGCTACGAAATACATCCCATAATATAAAAACATCTTCTTTAATCAGATGATTAATGGAACACGGACTCCCAGGCCAATACCCTGATTTTAGCACTGAGCTAATATCAAATGGGTTGGTAATGCCGCCACAGTCTTCACATAAAATTCTATATTTGAAAATGTCATACCGCCCTATAAATATACAATACACATGGATATAAATTAATATGAATATATTGAAAATAACGTTTTTTTTCGCATATGTTTATCTGACATACAAACCTTTCAATGTAACCACCATACAGATATCATCAGTAACCTCTTGTCTTATGTTTTTTCCATCGCAATGCTCACAAGAGAAACACTTGAGCTTCACGGATTTTACTGCAGCATAAAAAACAATATTTACATTATAATTATTTAGTTAGGACAACCTCTTCAGTCCTATTGGCACAGTTATCAATGAGGGTGTGAAAGTTATAAAAGCAGTGTCTTACACCAAATCATTATACAATAAATGCTACTGTATACATGCCTGTTGGTTCAATGTCCATGTTATCATTTATTGCTTCCAACGGAGTTATACGTTGTTGAATTCCATCCAAAAAGACACATCGATCATGTAAGGGGAGATTAGTGTGCACAATATCATCACGCACATAGCAGAGAGCACTGTTACAGCAATCATCACATCTAATGACTGCATCTCTGTCATTGCATACAGAACAAAACCCAGTAAGTTCTTCTACTGCCAACATAATTTCCCAAATTAAAGGTCTATTTCTTCGCCACTTATCTTGATTAGATTTTGTTCGGTCAAACCAAGATTTAGTTTTATATTTTTTCCTACCAACTGGCCGAATCATAGTCCTTAACAACTCAGTGCTCCTGGTAAACACATCTTCCCTTCTATTAGGAATTTCATTGCTGATTTCAGTACCTAAAATAGATGTAATTATATTTATTTTAATTACTTATTACTAGCTTGCTTTGCCAGATTGAATGTTCTTTAGCAGCTGGGTAGTTAGTGTTAACTTAGTGGATATATAGTTCAAGAAATATATACCATATATATTTTCCATATTATTGACAATTTCATTTGTTGCAATACTACTTTCAGGCGTGACATTATCTAAAAAGAAAACAAAGATATATATAATATGAATGCATAGCTATCATTTTCCATTTCATAATTTTCTCTTCTTTTATCCAAAATATATATAGTAGTACTGGCACAGTACTGCCTAGCTAGCTAGCTATGTATGTATAACACCTAGAGCAAATACCTCTCTGTTTTGATGGGTATGTTTCTGCAGTTCTATTTCTCGGCTTTGTTTTCTTTTTGTATCTGCGTTTTGGTATTACGTGCTCCTTGAGTATTCTTTCTCTAGTCTTGGAACTTCTGCTATATTCATAAAATCTTGCTTTTTTCCTGGTCGGTAAGCCAGGTTTGAGCAGTGTTTGCAAGAGTTTGTGAGCTATAATAATGAAAAAAATTTATCTTACTGTAGTAGAAGTGAGAACAAATTCAAGGAATTTCTGAAACATTTAAAACCGTCTAGCTGCTAGCTCAAGTACAAAAGTGAAGAAAATGCCCACTGAGCTGAACATCACGGCTGTTTCGCTACGGTCAAACCGCGGACAAAATTAAAATGGCTTCCACAATTTTTTTTGAAATTTTGTATTTTTATCATTTTTTAAGTTATTGAAACTTTTTTTGTATTGTTTTAATTTTACTGAAATAAAAAGTATTAAAACGATCTACTTTTCTCCTTTTTAAATATATAAATATGTTATACATGTGTGTTATGAATTTCGAGTTATTTCGTCGAACAAAACACACAAAATTAAAAAAAACATTATTTTTGGCGAAAGTATACCATCTTTCCAACCTCGTGGCAACGCCGCGCTACTAGCTACGGACTTGACAATTTGTATGGGGGACCTGGAAACAAGGTTCTATCGGCCAGTACCGTGCACCGTTCGTCTCACAAACTATAAGCTACTTAAATTTTAAGTTAAAGTCTTCTTCAGGCGCTAAAAAAGAGGAGAAAAAGTTTCCAAAGTGGTGCTCGGGAATTTGATTAGTGTGATCCCTTTTCTGTCTAATTAAATAAGTATCTAAACTTCTAAGAGATTCATAGCGATGCCATTTAATGTTTTGTTAGGTATGGTTTTTCCCAGCAAAATTACGGCAACCCGGTGTTTACTTTTGACTTGATTGCTCGACCCGGGAATCCTAGTCCGAAACCGGGATTTTTCGAAAATGTTGGAATAAGCGAGACAACGGTGTCTTAGCAATTTTGAAGCTAGCTAAAGTTTGGCAGAGCACGAGGTAAGGGACAAAACAGTAAACTACTTTATTTTGCAGGGATTTTAATATTATTTTTTTGCTACAAGATCACCCTTGATTTTAAGAAATTGTTTTATAGCTTGTAAAACTTCAAACGTGGCTAATTGTTATCTTTTTTAATCTTTTTTCTTCTGTTTTGTATTTTTATGTAAAGAGTAGCTATTTTTTGGTCCTACAGTTTTGCATTTTGCATTTTGCATCGTGTTTTGTAGCTAAGTCACTTAATACTTCTTTTTTATATTTAGTTAAGACTTTGGTGGGCTTTCTCAAGATGAAATTGTTGAAATCAAAGATGTTTATGGCTAGCTAGCTAGCTAATCTTGGCTTTATCACAAGATTGGGTGATATTTTATACAATTTATAAAGAAACACAAAATGATTGCTTTGTATATATTTAATGTATATATATAATAAATAAACTATTTATGCACAACTTGAGATATTTTCTACTAGCATGATAAACTAGAATGCTGAAACCGTCGACTCTGAATGACGTTTTATTTAATGTATGATGTCACATATTTGGCCCGAAAACCCTTAGGACCAAAAGTGACCCTTTGGACAATTTCGGACAGTTAAATATTACATCTACATCATCTTTAATGGCCTCAGAATCCAAAGTAATGTTTTTTATTCAGTTAATAAACGAATTTTAGCATACATTCAGGCTCTAAAGGCCGTTTTTCACATAATTTCTCACATTTGGCCCAAAATTAACCCTTTGGACAATTTCGGACAGACTAATATGTCATCTACATCATCTTCAAAAGCCTTAGAATCCAAAGTAATGTTTTTTATTCAGTTAATAAACGAACTTTAAGCATACATTAAGGCTCTAAAGGCCGTTTTTCACATAGGTCTCACATTTGGCCCAAAAATAACCCTTTGGACAATTTCGGACAGTAATAAAATTAAGTAATTTTCATTCCAGATATTTAACCTAACCTGTGGACCATAAAAAACATGTTTCCTTAACTTTATTCCAGAGATATTGTGGAAGACATTCATCTAAATGATAATTTTTAAGTCATTTTTAGACATTTTGGCCTAAATATACCAATTTTGGACAGGTGTCCAAAAAATTTTTTCTTTTAATAATATGGACAATTTATCTGAGATTATTATTCTTTTTACAGAATATACAAATTTTATTTCGTTCTTGAGATATCCTGTTTTAACTGGGAGGGTAGCCAGGAGACCCAGCGTAATTTTTCTTACCACCGGGAAATCGGAGTAGTTAAGGTGGGAAAAATTACGCTGGGTCTCAAACGATTTTTCTGCGGCCAAAATCTGGCCGCGCTTTTTGATTGGCTAATTCTATTGTTCTTTGCTCACGTGGTCCATGTCGGGGAAAGCCCTTTTCATCCGAATATTCCAGCGAGTGGTTTCACTCACCCTAACAAACATTAGTAAACTATAAAGTTTATACCAGAGTAAGATGTGGCCAAGCTTGGTAAACAACTCGCAGATAAATTAAAATGGCCTCCGAAGCGATTAGTCACATTGTCCAATTTAAACTCGGGGTTTCCGCTGAGTCATTCGTTTGCGTCTAAGCTTTAGTTTGAGAGAAACTCATTTTATCAACTCGAAGAAGAAAGCTTAGTTAACTAGGCTACTGGGAGGGTAATTCGAATTATTTTTTCGTAACATTTTTGTCCGCTTCGAAACAGCCGTGACATGTCTTGTATGCTATAATACACGGTACAAAGAAAATTCAGTGGCACACAGATTCAAATTCAAATGCAATAAAAACATGGAAAGAGGTTTTTAGGTAGTTTTATAGCTATAGGACTAGGCTATATCATATCCTACTAAATATTATACTGGCCTGAGGCCATAATAGAGCTCATAACATTATAGCATCTAGCTCACCTTCCTTCACCTCTCCGCGAGTCCCTTCAGCTTTCCCACTTTTACTGCTATCCATGTGAATAAAATTCTGTTCATATAACCAACTAGTTTCTACTTATTAATGTCATCTCACAGCCATCAAACCAAAACGCAGGATCTGCCACCAATCTGTGTCAATCTGCCATATGCCTGCCATTATTATCAACAATCGCCTAATGAAAATCACGGCAACCAATTTACACGGTCCTTTTAGCTTTATGACTGAAAGATATATCGGAACCGGTTAAGTACATATGAGCGCATTGGTATCCAGCGGAAATATGATTATCATAGTTTTACGCAAATATTAGAAAGTATGATTATCATAGTTTTTTTTCGTGATGATGGGTTGGTACATATTCTTCAGGTTAAAAAATAAATAAATAAACAAATTTCCAACGCACATATACCTGTGGTATTCCCGCAGTTTATCAAGTATCCCATCAAGGTTCCAACGACTTACATTAACGATCCCGTACGACTTGCATGGGCTGGGCAAGCGTTGGGGTACTGGAACATTCATGTCAATTTTGCAACGCATTGCGCAACTACAGTTCTAGGCATCTCTGCATCTATGATGGGATCCCTCCCACCTATCAACAGCATCTTTCGATTCTATTGAACTGCGTAAGCATTTTTCAACTACCTGAATAATTTCAAATACGTTTTGAATGCATATAAAGTCGCAACGAGTCACAATCTTTATATATTTACGCAACTAGTGCACTCAGAACCGAATGAGTCATAAATAAATATAACAAGAATGTACGAGCCATGCTATTTCTTGTCTCTTATTATTCACGTTAGGGTTGTTGTATACATAGGGAATGGGTAACAATAAAAACAAACTATTTCTGTGTTATAGGTTGGTGTTCTGTATTACATTGGTGTTCTGTATTACACGCGGAGTATTACACGCGCAACGCGGACGTACAAAATACGTAGTTCGTAATTTCAATATCAACTCCGTATATGGTGAACAGTACTAACAATCATCTGGGCTAAAAAAACAGTTGTTATCCATGAGCCAAATTGGAGTGCGTTTGCTATTTTCCAGCTGGAAAAACCGTGATGGTCGAAGTATCTGTTCTGCGTTCGTCAAATATGCCGATTCTTCTCCACTTGTGATTCTTTTGCTCCGGTGCTTGCATAAAGAGAAGATAATAAGTTATAAATATTGTATATAAAGTCAGTTTGACGATGATGTGTCGTCTCTGTTGTGTAACACAAGAGACTGCGAACTATTACTTAGTTCTTTTTATAACCTTTGGAACCTAATGTTACGGACGACGAAGATTGTATAGCCGTCAAGAAAATAATTATCTTTAGAGCAAGTCTCAAGATAATATTATTTCTTTCTTTCGATCTCAAATCTCACCAATCTCAAATGTTTTGTCAGCCAATGGTATCAGAATGATACAGAATGATACTAAATCGCACCCTCGTCCCCAGGGTTTTTGTTTTTTTGATATGAGAGAAGACGACGAAAAATACCCTGGTATCGTTGAGTTAAGTTTGGCCAGGTTATGCGAATGTCATACGTTAATTTATGCGACCAATAATGGTGAAACTTTAGCGGGCAGAATTTAATGTTCCAGCAACAGAAAACGTACTAACATATTATATTGTTTCAGGACTAAAATATACAAGAAAAATTAACTTGGTAACTGCAATAAGTGTTTTTAAAATTTGGAAAAAATGGTGTGCTGTTTTATAAGCAGGTTACAAAATACTTTAATATAGTTTATCTAGCTATGGCTAACTAGGTACTTCTGAATAAGAATTTTCTTTGCTGAACTTAGATAGTTCATTGTTAGATTTTAAATCCAGTTTTTGGAAAAAGTTTTTATTTTGTGGCGTTTTAAATCCTATGCAAAAAAACAAGAAAGTGAAGAGAAGGACAGACTAATTTCTGGATATATGTAGACAGCTTCAGATATTATGAAAGCTTGCCTTAGACATTTTTGTTGAACCATTAAAGGATATTTTGGAAAATTATTTTTTGCAAGAACTAATTTTCGAAATACTTTTGAATTTTTACGAGAACTATTTTTTTGCAAAGTTAGCAAGTTCTACTCTTGTTTAAAATACCTCCTTAATCTGAATATAAGTATGAGTATATGTACTGAAAGGGATGTAAACTAAAGGCAACTTTCCATTTCAAGAAAATTTTTTGTAGAACTGAATGGAAAAGAACAGAAAAATTTCTGAGCATGCATACTTAAAATGTTTACATCACAGGAACACAATATTTTCTTGTCTATTTTGTTCTGACTTTTCAACTTTTTCTTTGCATTGTGTATAAAAAAGACAAGTAGAGAATTATTTAGCCAATCAGGTTATTTCATTTTGTGAGAATTGCGCAAAGTGTGTTTACTTTCTGTATAAAAATGTGTGCAATATTATGAAAAGGAAATTACAAGTAGAAAATTTTCTGTTCTGTTCCTGTCCATTCCGTTCCATGGAAAATTTTCCTAAAGTGGAAAATAGCTGTTAAAGTTCCCAGTGCAGTGGGCTATAAAATATACTTCTTGTTCGAAACCATACTTTTTGCTAAAACTAAAATTGAAATAGAAACTCGAAACTTGCTATAACATGTTTTTAGGTTGGTTTGATAACTTGAGTATTTTCACTATTATCATAGTTCCTGAGTTTCTGAATTTAGTCGTTTTCAGGGAACCGATAAACGATTTTTGACAGTATATCAATTTTGACAAAGACTGATGTGTAAAAAACATTATGAGCAATTCTCATGATTGAAATTGTCAGATAGGGTCTAAATAAAAATATGTGCCATTGCTTGGGGCAACCCAGTTTCCTATTTTCTTATATCACAGAAAGCTACTCTATCAATAAAAAACTTGCCAAATTTCATTTTAAATGGGCTAGTTTTTTAACATACAGCGTCTTTTTAAGCTGTGAGTGGGTTGATTTTACCTGCCTCTGCACCAATACGTTAAGGTATTATTGAAATTCATAGATTTCTCAGAGACACTAGAATAAATTCTTGAATAAATTCATCAATTTAAGTAAATATTTGATAAATTTTTGAAAATAGGGTCCCCAGAAATATACATATTTGTAGGATTTATTCTTGCGCATCTGATTTCAAACAAATATGTTGTTATTGCATTTTACTGAGGAATAAAGTCTTTAATCCTATCATAATTTGCAAACGTTGAAAAAGTTGAGCTAGCTAATAGTTGAATGTAAACAAAGTACCAAGCTAAAATACATAAAGATAGCTGTTATTAGTACGTCTGCAATAGGTTTTTCATCACCTACTACGTGCTAAGCATAACCTTGTATTAGCTAGGTATCACTAGCTAGCTAGCTAGCTAGTGATACCTAGCTAATACAATACAATACAATAATCCGACTGCTAGCTTTTTTATAACAACGGTTAAAATTCTCATTCAAATTCAAGTTGCAATCGATAATATTGCCAAGATATATGTGCTGAGTTACAAAATTAACACGTTGGCCATCATAAATGATTTCCAGAACTTTTCCACTAGATTTTATCCGTTTACTGGTTCCGAAAAGCATCACCTCAGTTTTTCCTTTTTTTAAATTTATAATAAGTTCATTTGCTTGGAAGTAGTCTGCTATCTTAGCAAGGTCATGGTTCAACTTTTGTTCGATCAGACATACGTTCTTGTCGGCGACGAAGATGACGGTGTCGTCAGCGTACATGATTGCACTTGAGTGTGATAGATGCTCTGCAAAATCGTTATAGAACACAATAAACAGTAGGGCACCGAGGATGGACCCCTGAGGTACCCCACAGTAAATTAGTTCGTTGTCCGACCTCACATTGCATATATCCACTACTTGTGAGCGATCGAACAGGTAATTAACAAACCAGGCTAACTCCTGGCCATCTACACCGTACATTTCCAATTTTCTAAATAACATAGCATGTCCGACAGTGCCAAAAGCTTTAGATAAGTCAATATATAAAGCACCCACCAGTTTGCCATTATTTATCTCCCGGCGTATTTGATCACAAAACAACGTAGATGCTAATTTCGTTGAGCGTTTGCTGCGGAAGCCGTATTGACAGTCATTAAGAAGATCTTGGACAAAATTGGTAACACTGATATTGGTCTGTAGTTTTCCGGAACAGACGAATATGTCTGAGTTTTGCGTTGCTGCCACTCGATATGGACAGGACAGATCCAACCTCGATCCCAGGGCATGTAGCGTTTTTAATATGAGGATGAAACGCGTACGAGGCCCTGGTACAACAGACTTGCTCAACCAATGAGATCATCGTGCTCATAATGAGGATAAAATAAGGAAAAGTTTTAACAACGTTCGAAATTACTCCAAGCTCGAATTGCAAAAAATAAAAAACAGCAGCAGTAAAATTATGTCTGAGTTCAATCCACAAGGTCCTGATGTTGCTAGGATAGTTAAACAAAACTTGTCAATTATTCAAAACAAGCCTGTGTATTGAAAGAAATTTATCCTGATGATTCGATATTAGTTGCCAATAAAAGAGAAAATAATATACATATATATATTATATATATATAATATATGCATATTATGGTAATCACAATTTGGTAAGGCGATAGGGCTATTTTAAAGATTCCGCCCCGCGTAACCTTGACGGAAATCAATAAAAGTTGAGCGCCAGAATTGTTTTTGTGACCACCCTTGATGGCTTCGCGTAGCAAACGTGGTACACAATTTCGCTTCGTTCAGGAAGCTCAATTGCTTCGTAAAAATACGGTATGCGGTGATGGTCGATATTGTTGTTATAGCTAGCTTAGTGAAAAAAGGTGATTCAGGAGGAATATAGGTAGCTATATATTTCTTTTGTTATAGTGATATAGTCAGTATGGGAATGATCCAGGCCAGAGACCACCTGGAAAAACGTACTCAGATTAAGGAACGTATAGGAATATCGAAATTCTAACCAGGCTGGTCATTATTCCTATTTCTCTATTCTAAACAATAGATCATTTTTTTTAAGCTGAAGAATATGTGTGTACTAGGTGCATTATTGTATTCAGAGCAGTGACGAGTCCCCCAATTAAGGCAGCTATATATAGCTATATATATATATATATATTATATAGCTAGTAAGTAAGTAGCTAAGTAATCATTTATTTAGTGAACATGATTTACAAGACTATATATGTTATTGGTAAGGACAAAAAAAAATCACATTTTAAATAGATTATATACAATACAACATAGTAATATCCGTACCACTATATATTTTGAATAAACAAGAGACCACACTATATATATAGCAGAGCTAGAAGAATGCGAGGCCGCCTTTAATACAGCTATATATATATACGGCTAATAATAGCTATTCATTAACTGATAGCAATTTTCAACCGGTTTATAAACTAAAAGCATTCAGAGAATCATTAACATATATAGCTACATACGGACTCAAAAATCAACTTACAGTAACCGTCTTCATTGACCATGTATTCCACCCTAAAGAAGGACAAAGGCGGCACACACCAGTCTCATCCTTTCCACACATATGTAATCTTTTCCAACCATATATGTAAAAGTGAGTTTAAATCCACCCTTCTATTTGCTACTGGCCCTATGATAGGGGTTCATCTGGAATTTTAGACAGAAAATTATCCGGCAGCTTCTTAAACACTGGAACATCACATTTTGTACAATTTCTCACTTCTTTTGGTAAGCAATTGAATAATTTGGCACCAAGCAGTGGCAGTGAGGACACCTCTCAGCTTCTAATGGGTTGTAAGTTAAGGTGCAGTTCTAGGGTGGTAATAAACACTTCCTACCCAGACGTGGGTTAATAGATACATCTATTCTGTTGTAACCAATTACAATAAGTCCTGAAACGATCTCCATACGATTTTGAAACCAGTTTTAGAAAACGTTTTTCCAAAAAAATTGTTTCAAATGCATTTCAGTTCGTTTCAAAACAGTTTCAAATCGTTTCGCTTAATTGAAAATTGTTTCCCAATCGTTTCAAAAAATTTAAAATTAATTTGTTTCAACACTTTCTTAATTAGTTACAGTTTAAATCGTATCAAAATGTCTTCTAATATAACATATTTATCACACATTTGCATTCTTTGTCACAAAAATAACAAAACAAGATCGTAAAAAGTCGAAAGGTTGCTGTAGATGTTTGAAAAAGCATAAAACAGGATCGTGGAATTCAAAAGATTGCCGTATATCGTTTTATAAATCATGAAAACGAGATCGAAGAAAGCGAAAAGATCTCGGCAGATCGCTTAAAAACAGTCAAATCTGCATCGTAGAAAGGGAAGAGATTGCCATAGATTGTTTAAAAATCATGAAAATGGGATCGTAGAAAGAGAAAATGTAGTTTAAAAATCATGAAAACGAGATCGTTGAAAACAAAAGATCAGAGTAGATTGTGTAGGTCGAAACTATGAAGACGCAATTTTGCTAGTCCTTTTAAACTAATTAACTTAGAGGGATCCCGAGGTACTTTTACAAGTTGGACTCACCTGAAAGATTTGCATTCGAGAAACACTTTTTGTTAACACTTCATGTGAGTCCAGATTTAGCTTTTTAAATATTTATTTTTCTTTTCGCTTGACCGCCATCTTGGCTTCGACATTCTTTTTCGTTGAAAATTTTCATATTAGCTAAGATAAAAATAATTCTGCATATCTTCTCACACAACCAAAGCAATCAAACGAAAAATTCAATGTGCAATGATTTTTATTTCAAGAACTTTTATTAGATACACAGGTTGTGCATGATTTTTATTTCAAAGGACTTTTATTTGAGACGCAGGTTGTGAAATTTCCTGAACATTCAACATGCCACACATATATATGAAAAAAGGTAAAGAGGTGGGTTGGGGGAGGGGCTGAATTAGCCCCCTTCAAAGCTTGAATAGGGTTAAGGGCGGTTGCAGCCTTTGTAATTCAGACAGGACTCAACATTTGCCGACTTATAAAACAAAGTATTTTTAAAACATAATACTGTTGGTAATTATTTGGCATGGTAAAAATCGCAAATGAGAAGTCCCTAGGACTTTTTGATATCACATTTGCGTAAGAAAAAAAGCGAAAGATATTACAACGAAAAAAAGCAATTGTTTTTCCAGAGTATATGTTCGGTTGTCTCCTATGGCAATGCACAACAAACTCTTAACGACAAATCAGTTAACATTTTATGCCTGCAACTACATCATCAAAAACAGTTTGTCACCACTTGTGGATAAATAAAATCATTGCAGAAAATGATAAAATATATTTAATAAAATCCCATTTTTTCTGTGTTGAACTTTATTATTTATGCAATTTAACTATTTTTATTTCCGTATTACTTTTCTCCGTAACAAAGGTTTTTAATTTAGGGGGTAGCTAACATTTTTTGTGTTTTGTTGAGTTTACAATTACATCAGCAAATTTTGCCAACGTGATTTAGAACTACCACAGTACTCTAATAAGTGCGAAAATTGCGATTGCAGTTATTTGTGGACGTTAAAAATGCTGAGTGATGAGGGTTCCGTTGGACAATAATGTGAATGTATGCTTTTGAAAGCTCTTATCATGGAAGTGCAGAGCAGTTAAGGACCAAAAGGCCTGCGGACAAGATTGGCATACTTCTTAGTATGAAAGCAGCAGCCATGATGTTTGCGCTACATATTGGAAATATATCATAAGAGAACAAACTTTAAAATTAGACAGTAATTTATGTCTCTTCCTGTATCGTGGGATGCATTAAAGTAGCATTCTTTTCTATTGATTTTTTAAATATTTTCAAATATATATATAGCAGATTATATATAAATATTATATATCATCTGCTGAGTAACTTAGGCAACCTCGTCTCCAAGGATTGTTAGATTTTTGTTTTTATGTATAACAACCCCTGGGAACAAGGTTGGCAATACTCATTTGAGCATCATATCCCACCCAGGTAGACAGGTTATTAGATCAGTAAATTTTACAACCTGTTTGTTGAAATAAATTCTTTTCAATTTGAAGTAAAATAAATCATGCACATACCTGCTGCTAATATATTATTTTTTTCGTTTTATTGCTTAGGCGGCTACTATATCATGTTGAATTATTTTTTTAAAAAATTAAAAATTATTCGTACATCGTAATATATATATGTTGAATTTTTTTAACTTAGTTGTGAAGGCATATTAATTGTTTTTGGCTATGAAAGTTATAAATTATATAGCGAATGAAAGTCCATTATTTAGGAGCGGTAACTAATTTACGTACACCTGACTATAAACAGACTTGGATCTAGGTCTGAATGTTTACGAACAAGAGATCAAGCGCCATTCAAGGGCGCAGAAAAAAATTATTAGAAAAACGATAATTCTAAAGGGTTACATTGAATTTATTTTTTTACAACGAAAACGTGAATATGGATTGGGATTTCCGTTATTAAATGCTTTCAGGTGTCCACAGACTTATATAAAGTATCTTAGGAATACGTTTAAAAATTATTAAGACAATTATCAAAAATGAAAAAAGGAATGTTAAAATACAGTTTCACACGTGTTAAAAAAATTCATCACTAATTTTAATTGTTGTTTTATTTGCTTTGGGAAATAGTTTACTGGTTATTATAAATAATTGTTCAATTTTTTATAAGGGATTTGTGTTTAATAAATAAGTTAGGTTTTATTTAATAGTAGGCTAATTTATCCATTTTAAAGAATTAGGAGTGTGTTTTTTGGGGCCTGCACTGGAGAGTGCTAGCTCTCCCCTTTAATGATGCTGGGAACACCTATTTTTCGTCCTTACAAAATTATTTTGTGGAATAATTAGTAAGTTGATATATTGAGGTGTAATTGTGATAGTAGTGAGATATTTAAAAATCGTAAACAGGTGGTGTATGCACCAATGGTAAATATGAATATTGGCAACACTGTTGGTTTATGATTCTATTTATAATATAAGGATGTCTTTGCGACCTGTGCGATTTTTAGCGCTTATATTGTAGTTGGTGGCTAGATTAGCACTTGTGTTTAAATGACGGCATGGTTGGCATTGATAAGTATTGTTGTTTACATTATTTTTTTCATTTGGCGGACTGAAGGCCTGGGAAACAAAAAAACGATTGTATTTGAAAGCTTAAGGAAATAGGCCGAGGAGAGTGAATGGAAAAGATATAGGACTTCCTACACAACAAAATATTTAACTAGAGTTGAAATTAGAACATTCTCATCTTGTTTCAAGTATAAATTTAATAGAAAAAGTGATATACAAAAAAAAGTACAAATGTGGAGAAAAGGAAGATCACAAATTAGGTTCGCTTTGAGGAAGACACAACGAAAAACACTTTTTTTTGTGCAGCGTTCACCAGATTTATTTATTTCTAATTTTTCCATGATTTTAGACCTGTTTCGTAAAAAATGGTAGTATTTAAAATTGTGATAATTTGTTCTGTGAATAAGCGGTATTGATTTTCTATGCCGGTAAAAGTTGAAATAGACTTATGAAGATATGAGTTATTAATCTTGGTAGGCAAACAGAAGTATGGTTGTTTTGGATTATGTTAATGTGTATACAGCCACTTCAGTTATTTTCATAGATAAGCACACTTTAAACACAACTATAGGTTATCGGTGTTATTTTTTAGGATTTATGTGAATTATCATAAGAAGAGCATAGGTAACTTGTTGTCAACTTGCTATTACTAAAGCTATAAAACGATAATAAGAAGTCTGAGTAATCAGAAAGATAGATTAATATTGGGTAAATAAAAAAATTGTAAATTTGTTTGTATCGAAATTCCTACAAACACTGTCATTTTGAATGAGAAGGAAACAAATAAATTGAATAATTTAGGTTCTAAATTTAATTTCTTATTTAGTGAACGATTGAGTTATAGTGTTGCGGTGTTTTGCCATCTTTGTTGTATTATGTGTTTCAGTGGTATTTGGTGTTGCATATTTGTTCCATGTGATTGTGTTCTGTCTTATTTTTTTGTGTACTTTGCGTTGTGGCTGTTTTATTCTTCTTATATCTTTACCCCAATTTTTACTTGGGCATTAGACTTTTTAATATTTCGGAATTAGGTATTTTTTGATACTTTATGAATTAAGTGCTGCTAATCTGAATGAGATTATTATATTGAATTTTCACATGTAGGGTTTTTGTATTTATTTATAACGAGAAATGACATGTAAAGGCTTGACCCGAACTAGCCGCCTTGTTACTTTTCCAATTGTACACAGTGAATGCCATGGAATTGTTAATGTGTATAACAAAAATATAGTATTTTTTGCAGTAAGCATATTAGTCATGTTGATGAAGATGTGATAATTTTATTATGTTGTAGTTTTGAATGATTTTTTATAGTTAGTTTATTAATTTTATGTGTCAAGGTTAGTAATGAAAATCCGATGATGTTAATTGGTTTTAACATTAAACAGGCTTTTGTATGACCCTAAGGTTTTGGAGCATTTACGTTAGCTCGAACGTAAATAACTTTAGCAACAAAATGAAGAGTTGTCCTTAAAAATTTTTGTTTATTCCATAAAAGAATGATTGAATTTGTTTTATGTAATTAATTTTAAATTCGACAATCTTGAATTCGAAATAAGCAAAAATCGAACATGCGTTTTTTCTTGTGGCTTGGGAGATGTTATATAGCTTTGTTTGTTTTGTTCCTAAAGGAAATATATTGGACGATATAGTTAATGAAAAGTAAGGGGCTCGAAAGGTGGTCTGTTTTGATTGAAAGCTGGTCATGTACTTTTGACCTCAGTTGTTTACGTACATTACTCGAGTAAATGCGTCGTGCCTCGTACAGGCAGTGTATAAGGAAGAAGCAGAGGCCTTTGCGATGTGTTAAAGAAGGAAGAAGCAATGGGTATTCAAGATAGAAAGTAATAGAGACTAATCAAGATGTGTGGTGAGAATGTTAGCCGTAACTGATGAGGAGATTGTAATGTGAAGGTGTTGGCTAGCACAGAGGAGGAGAAGAGGGTGCTGGAGAATATTGATCAGGGTTGCTTACAGTCTGACGTTTGGGATTGGGGATGAGATTGTTTGCTATGCAGTAGTACTAGATTTAGTGAAGGCAGTTGGTCAATATCGAATGGGTTGGAGGATATGATTGAGATGAGGGCTGCATGGAGTATCAGGTTTGTTGAGAGATGGTAAGTTGGATCTTGGTTGATTTTGTTTGCCAATCAGCTTATATAGGATGGTGTTTTTTCCGATAAGGATGTGTGTAGTGATTGTGTTCCAAAGGCAGGGTGTGTGCTAGAGAGTAATGAATGGTTGGGATTGGTTGATAAGTTGGAAGTTTTGAATGAGTGATTTGTATATTAGGAAGTAATTTGTATAGATAGATATTCGTTTTGTTAGGTGCACATTTGATTAGCTTTAACTACAGGAATGCTAGGAGATTTAGGGATGAGAGAATCTCTATGTTGTTTGTAGATTTAGGAAAGTTTGATAGACTGCACGTAAGGTTTTTGGTGGATATGATATTGGTAGTGATAGTGGCTATTTCGCTGTACAGTTATGTAGCCTGCTAGATAGTTGTGTAGGTTCGCTTACTATAGTTGTGATGGTATGTACTGTTGGTGTAATAGGGTTCTGGTATTGTTTTGTTGTTGTTCAACGTTTAGAAGGACGTGTGGGAGTTCAGGTTGTCATGGAGTATTGATGTCAGAGATTTTGGTTTATAGCGAGCAGAAGATAGTTAATGTATTGGAGGTGGAGACAGGCAGAAAAGAAGGTTAAGGTGAACGCAGTTACAAGTGATGATTGACTTGAGCAGTGTGATGGTTGAAAGTGGTCGTATGTGGCTTTGGAGAAGCGGTGATACTCATTTTTTTGTAAGCTTGCATAATTGGGTTTGAGTCAGTGTATTGGTGGAATGTTAAGCTGCATTCCAGTTGTATTGCAAGGGTTTGCAAGGTGGAGATAGAGGTAAAGTTTCGTGTTATGTGTAACAGTGTCGTTAAGATCGTTTCGAAATTTGGTTGTAGGTGTAAGTTGGGCAGTGAAAGGGGTGTTGGAAGAGTGTATGGGATCAGGTTTTGTTGGAAGTTAGAGAGGTTTTCTTTTGTTGATTGCAGAGTCTTGATCATAGTTGATGTAAGGTTGGCTTGTAGGAAGTGTTATGTTGGTTCGGTATGAGAATGCGGTGAGCGGAAGTTTGAGTTTGAGGATGATTGGATGGTTAGTGTGTGACGAGTCTGGAGACCAGAGAGTAATAGGCTGAGAAGCAGGCTGTATGATAGAATGTAAGATAGTTAATAGATGAAGATATTGGGTGGGATCACTTGAAAGCAATGGGGGGATGTTGGTATGAAGTGTAGAGTGTAGTTTGGGGATAAGCGGGAGGGAAGCTGGCGAGTATGGAGATTACAAGATGTTGATTTAGATACTGTCGAAGTGGAGAGGGTTTAATATAGCTCAATTATCTGATGGAAGAGGTTAGGAGATGATGAAGATGAGATGAACATAAACCGTCAGTGTTAAATTTAAGTCATATCCTACTTTTAGATTTTAAACATTAACAATTTTTCTAAGAGAATTGTTGAATCTTTAATCTTGAAAAAAAAAGGGAGGTTCATAACTCTGAAATTGGTTGTTTTACTGAGTAAACAGTATGTAGCGCAAGGCTTCCAGCAGTTTTTGTAATAGGTTTTGTTTCTAGAATTTTGCATCTTGCTTACAAAAATTTTAAGAACTATGTAAGTTAATGAGATTTGAATGAAGAATTCAGGCAATTTGCTGTAATACTCTGTCCTAATCCCTCAAGTTGAACACCAGCAATCATTCTGTCATTATTTTGTTTGGTATATAAATTTTAATTGCACATTAGTTTTATACTAGCTATAAAGAATTAAAAAGAATGTTTTGTTGACAAATTGGGGCAATGGATTCATATATTCTAATCTAGTCTTAAAGTTGCAGAGTTATGCAAATGCCCTACTTGTAAAATGTAGCTTGTACATGAAATGGAAATGTTTATTTATGTTTCTATGTCACTTGATGGCGAAAAACCTCTAATCCTTATTGTAATAAATTTCTTGTATAAAAACCAAGCTAGTTAAAAAATGCTGAAATTTCTGTAAGATTTAATAAGATTCATTAAATACGATAATTTTAGCTGCTGATGTTGTCTATAAAGATGTCAAAGAAAAAACATACTGATGTAGCCTACAAATAAAAACAGTAATTAAATCCAACAGGGCGCTTTTCAAGAGTGTTCGGGAAAGGAACCGGTTGAAATGTAGTTTCTACGAAGACTTTAATGTACTTATTTATTATCGCAGGATATTTTTAATGTTTAATACTGTTGATAGTATACCCGAAGATAAGCGTTGTCTGTGAGGCCAAAATAGTAGTTTATTGCTCTTTTTGATCTTAATCCCAAAAAGTTTTTAAAAAAAACGCAAGGAGGGGTATTAAACTGCATTATTTTAAATATGTAATTGTTATTTGCGCCCGTATAGTCGCCGATTGGCTTTCCATAGATACAGCATAGAAGGTTGGTCTGAGTTGATTAAGGGAGATTGTATATTTAGCGGTAGCCAAGTTTGAAAAAAGGTCCTGTTTTGGAACTTTTCCTTTTAAATGGTCTGTATTATATGAAAATATTTTCAATTATTATTTTTATTTTTGTAGCATGTTAGATGTAATATATTAACCACATTTTTAAAACACCATTTTTAGCCGGGTGTATAAATACTTAAAACAACATAATTTTAAGATTTGGTTGCAAGCAGATTTGAGGGAGCGTCGTAAAACTAAGCCGCTTAGCTAGCCCTAAATTCAGGGTTTGGTATAAGAGAATTTTTATGACTAGCACAGCATTATTTCTTTTTTCTGCTTAATTTTCACAAAAATAATTATTTTTTACTATTAGCTGCACTGTGGGCTGTGCGGGACGTATATTGCGTTGCTAATGATCATCGCGGTAAAACAGCAGAGAACTAGCAAAATTTTCAGTTTGGTCTCTGCAAACAAAATATTTATTTTTCCTTTTATGTATGTGA